>JARGCV010000239.1:600000-825000 GCA_034064705.1 Bothrops alternatus
TGATCACGTGACCACGGGAATGCTGCAATGGTCATAAGTGAGAAAGATGGTCATAAGTCATCTATCATGGTTCCGACGGATGAAACTGTTCAAAGAACTTCGAGGCATTGTTTATCTTAAAGAATCTTTATTTGAGTGGCATGGCATCGGCATGTACATAGTTAAAACCAAAATCTGGATTCCCCTCCCCTGAACACACAGTATCAAAGCACAATTCCTTCCTCTAATTTACCGTCATAAATCACATTCTCCAATTAGTTTGAAATGCAGACTTTCCCCCCACATCTCCAACCCACCACTTCTTATCATCTCTTATTTCAAACAAGCTTGAATCACACACTACTACCATCTTGTTATGTCTAACTAATTCCCATACACATTCTTCTCCCCCCCCCACTATCATCTAATTCTAACTCTAAGAGTAATACACAAGTTAAGGAAAATGGCTGCATCTCCATATGTTGTCAAAGCAAGAACATTCGATGTTAGCAGCATTGACATCACCTTTTTTCAGTGCCATTGTAACTTCAGTCACTAAATGGACTGTTGAAAGTTGAGGACTGCCCTGTATTTCCTGTTGGATTTCCCCTCACAATCCTAACCACATTTAACCTGGTTTATCGTTTTTCAGTTTTAGCTGAAGTCATTGGATACTCAGAGACTCTTCTGAAGAAACTAGGGATTGAAAGAAATAAACAAAAACAGCTCTCGCAACATTCATCAGGAAGTGACGAGAATAATTACGCAGCCATGCCCAGAGGCAGCCAAGAAGATTGCAACTCAGGAGCACAAATGTGATGAAATTGAGGATGCGTGTCCTCACCACATGACTTGTGGCTTTCTAACCTGACATGTGCATCGTAAGTTCAGTTGAGAGAGAAGGAAATGGGAGAGGGCTTTCCACCCACTTATTTACCTCAGGGCACATTCACATCACATTTCAACAGAAACACCAGAAATAAAAATACTAACGTATGAAGGCAAATATACGTGTCCCAGGATAATGTTGCAGGATCCAAGCTGGGTCGGTCACCGGGCTAGAGAGACGTTCTCTGAGGATGGGCTCCTGCACGAGTTCGAAAGCTTGGAAGACAAAAACCTCTGGTCCCGGTGACCGGCCCAGATTGGATCCTGCAATAAGAATACTAAATATGAAGTATAAAATCTAAAATACAGGTAGTCCTCGACTTATGGCCCCAATTGAGCCCAGAATTTGTGTTGCTAAGTGAGAAATTTGTTAAGTGAGTTTTGTCCCATTTTCTTGCCACAGTTGTTAAGTGAATCACTGCAGTTGTTAAGTTAGTAACCCGGTTGCTAAGCGAATCTGGCTTCCCCACTGAGTTTGCTTGTCAGAAGGTCACGAAAGGGGATCACATGACCCTAGGACGCTGCGACCGTCATAAATATGAACTCAGTTGTCAAACATCTGAATTTTGATCACGTGACCTCGGGGATGCTGTAATGGTCATAAGTGAGAAAGATGGTCATAAGTCACCTTTTTTCAGTGCCATTGTAACTTCAAACAGTCACTAAGTGACTTGCTGTAAGTTGAGGACTACCTGTATTATAAATGTATTCCTAGATTACAGATATAAATTTTTGCTTCATTTGTCACAGCCAAGAAATCGTAGGCTGTGTTTTAGCACTCTGACACTGAATGTTGGATAGTTTGTTTTTCAGTCATAATTTGGTGATATTTCATCATACTTATAGAGGCTTTTCCAAATACAAACAAATGTATCTATCACACTATTCCATTTCAGAATAAGAAATATTATGCAAAGTTGAGAAAAGGGATAAGAAACAAAGGCTGGAAGTAAAAAAAAAAAGGGACAAACTTGGTTTGATATTCATTATACTGCTCCGTACATTTCCATCCTTGCAAACTGCCATGTCCATAGAGACTTGGATGCTGCGTTTGATTTGCAAGATGGCATCTGTCAGTCTAAAAAAAAAATGGACCTTTCAACTGTGGGAATAATGCTAGGAAGATGAAGATGATGATGATGGTTAGCAAAAATGCCAGGTTTTGCCCATGCTATAAGAAGAGTTGAGTACATCAGAAGAAACATAAAAGTGGGGGGGGGGAAGGATCGTTAAGAAGGGTGTGTGCAAAATTAAAAGAGCTGTTGTGAATGATTGGATGCTGGAGGAATGGGGAAGAAATGCTTGGCTTACTGAATCACAGAACTATGAGCAGCCAGGAAAGGCAGATTAAGAATCACTTGTCTGGATCTCTTCTAGACTATATGTCCCTGTTATGTCATAAGTGTTCTTAAACATTGTTTTCCAGAACCATAAGCTTGGAAGGGCCACTGTGGTTATCGTGTCCATGTGGCTCAAGGCAGGAATTGAACTGGATGCATTTCAGATAGAACAGTCTCCTGGCTCTACTCAAATAATTTGCTTGCGGGACCATCTTCTGCCTCATGAATCCCAGCGACCGGTTAGGGCGCATAGGGTTGGCCTCCTACGGGTCCCGTCTGTTAGATAATGTCGTCTGGCAGGGCCTAGGGTTAGGGCCTTCTCCGTTGCTGCCCCAGCCCTCTGGAACCAGCTTCCCTCAGAGGTTCGTACTGCTCCCTCCCTCCTAGCTTTCCGGAAACAGCTGAAGACGCATCTATGCCGACAGGCTTGGGGCATATGAGCTGTGCTCTGCCCCTCGGCCCTAAGAGTGTCCCCCATCAACGACTGTGAGCTGAATGTGTTTGTATGTTGTGTGAATGAAACTAATTTTTAAATTTTTAATTTAATTGTGTTTTTAATTGTGTTGTTGTTGTGAGCCGCCCTGAGTCTGGGGAGAAGGGCGGCATATAAAATAAATAAATAAATAAATGCCAACAGGGAAGAAGAGTTCAATGCCGGTTTACATATTAAGTAAACCACAGATTCCTGGGTTCACACACTAAACCACCAAAAAACAGAAAACATTTGGCGTGAGAATTCGATCGTTATCTTTATTCCTATATTCCATGCAGGCTGTGTGATATGTATAAACCCAATCAGTCGAATGGCTCGCCTTCAGAAATTATGGGACCTCCATTACAGGAAGCTTTTAAGAGCTACTTGTCCAAAATGGCGTAGGACAGTGGTGGTGAACCTATGGCACGCATGCCAGAGGCGACACTCGAAGCCTTCTCTGTAGGCACGCGCCCCATAGCCCCAGCCCCGCCTCCCCTGTGGCCCCCTCCTCCCCAGCAGCCGAGTCTCCCCCGGGCATGGCCTACACAGAGCAGTGCAGCCAAGGATGTAGCCGGGCAGCAGGGACAATATTTCACCCTCGCGCCCCATACTGTGCAGATGATGCTGCGGGGTGTGGGCGAAGGGCGTGGCTGCCATGTCGCTCAGGACTGCCTAGGCAATCTGCTGCGGCAGGCCATGGAGGCGGTGCGTAGCCCTTTGGGTAGGTGGGGCAGGGTGTGGGCAGGGGCGGAGTTGGCAGGGCAGGAGGCGGAGGTGGGGGGCGGTTTGGGGGCACTCAGTCTCTAAAAGGTTTGCCATCACTGGTGTAGGATCTTCTGCTTGAGCAGGGGGCTGGACTAGAAGACCTTCAAGGTCCCTTCCAACTCTTATTATTCTATTATTTCTGTTATAGGTATATATTGTACTTGTGATGTTTTTGTGATATTCACGTAACTGAGTTGTTGATTAATAAAGCTTTGCAAAACCGGCCTGTGCTCTTCAACTTCTGGGGTAGGCAAAAAAAAATTGACAAAAAGATTTTTATCACTAGGGTCAGACAAAAAAGGAACAAGAGCTTCACAAAGGAGTGAAGGCGCAGAAAGTTGTCGGTGTGATACTGCATTTGATTTCTAATTCTATTTGGGGAGCCTAAGGGGTAAAGACAAGAGCAAATACAAGTGGTCCTCACTCCTAACAGCCACTTGTTCAGCAACTGTTCAAAGTAGCACTGAACCACCAGAATAATTATTGTCCTTGTAGTTGCAGCTGGTGAAGCATCAACCACAATCTGCAATCACATGATCGTGATTAGGCTGTTGGCAACCAGTCTGCAATTACAGCATTCCTTAGATCAGTGGTGGCGAACCTATGGCATGAGTGCCAGAGGCGGCACTCAGAGCCCTCTCTTTGGGCACGCGCGCCGTCGCCCCAGTCCTAGGCCTTCAGCTGGGTTTTATAAAACCTTTTCACTTTAAGCCTCTGCTGCCGTGTGCAAAAAAAAAAAAAAAGGTTCAATCAGTCAATTTCAACTTCTCGCAGGAAAAAAAAAGATCTTGCAAAGTTGGAATTGATTGATTGAACTTTTAATTCCCACCCAGTCTGCCGTTACCACCGCAGCCACACCCACCCATTGGGCCATGCTCACCCAATGGGCCACACCCACCCAGCACTCGACGATGCATAAGTGAGTTTTGGATTGCAGTTTGGGCACTTGGTCTCTAAAAGGTTCGCCATCACTGCCTTAGATGAATCCTATGCAATCATTAGGTGCAATGTCCCAGGATCCCCATTTGTGACCTTTACGCCTAGCTTCCCACAAGCAGTTAATGGGGAAGCCGGCAGGAGGTTGCACATGGTGATCATGTGACATTGTATCTTAACAACTCTGTGAGATTCAGTTAACAAACACAACTAGAACTGCTGCAACTTCCACCGTTAAGTCAGTGCAGGCAGGTAAATGTTGTGCTTTATGGCCGTATATGCTTAGAACGGAGTAGCTGGTTCTAATTACAATTGTTAAGTGAGGAGCTCTATAATGCAATTCCTACTCATGTTTGTTTACTTCATACCCTTCTTTTCTCTCTGCCTTATTGAAATGTGCATCCACACCCCACAGGCACCCAAATTTCAGTCAACAATGATGGAAACCAGGGGATTGCTTTTCTGAATAGAACAACCTTCTCCAGCCTAGGGCAAGTCAGACATGTTGGACTCAATTGGCTTAGGACGAGAGTTGAAGAATAACAAAGGTTTGTAAAAGCTACGCCAGCATTGCTCAACCAAGGCAATTTCCAGATGTGTGGACTTCAGCTCCCAGAAATATAAACAACGGCCATACTGGTTGGGGAATTATGGGCACTGAATCCCTTGCATCTTGCAGGTCACCGCACCTCAAGAAGGATATAATGGAACTGGAAAAGGTGCAAAAAAGGGCAACAAGAATGATCAAGGAAATGGAGCGCCTCCCTTATGAAACCAGATTGCAACGCCTTGGTCTCTTCAGCCTTGAAAGACGGCGTTTAAGGGGTGACTTGATCAAAGTGTATAAAATCATGCATGGGATAGAAAAGGTGGATAGAGAAAAATTCTTTTCTCTATTACACAATACTAGGACAAGGGGGCACTCCCTAAAGCTCATAGCTAAGAAAGTGAGGACAAATAAAGGGAAATAGTTCTTCACCCAGAGGGTCGTTGGTTTATGGAATTCACTTCCTGAAGGGGTCGTGACAGCTGTCAGCCTTGACAGCTTCAAGGCAGGGCTAGATAGATTCATGGATGCCAAGGGTATCGGTGGTTATTAAAACGGATGTCCATGTGCCGCCTCTATGTTGGTTGAGGCAGGCAGGATTCCCTTGGGTACCATTTGTTGGGGGTCAAGGGAAAGGGAGGGTTTTGCCTTCTCTTTCTGCTCAAGATCCCCATGTACAATTGGTGGGCCACTGTGTGACACAGAATGCTGGACTCGATGGGCTTTGGCCTGATTCAGCATGGCTCTTCTTATGTTCTTGCAGGTTGCCCGTTTGGAACTCACTGGAATCTACCGCTTCCAGGGGAATGCTTTTCTTCTTTATGTGCAGGAAACAAAAACCTGATCAGAATCTCAACACTTACCATTTAATGCTTCAAACCAAAGTACTGTGTTTGTCATTGAATTTACATCCTAGACTGGGAGGCAAGGATAAGAAAGAATAGAGATTATCCTATTCTTCCTTTGCAAGCCTGAGAGACACTGTACATTAAATAAGATACGTGTAATTATCCCAGGGCTAATAAGAAAATGAGACTGATGACAGCATTTGGAACTTACGTGTCCTTGAGTGTCATACTCATTCACTAGTACAGTGTGCCTCAGTCTCAGCGACTTTTAAGATGCGGCTTCAACTCTCAAAATGCTGGCTGGGGAATCCTGGGAATTGAAGCCCACTTAGTTTAAAGTTGATGAGGTTAAGGAACGCTGCTCTAGCATTAATGCACTCTCTTTCTGCCCTCCCAAACCAGGAGGATGTCTAGCTAGCAAATCACAATCACACGACTCCAGGACACCACAACTGGTCACAATTGGAAGCCAGTTGCCAAGTGTACATGACTGTGGAATCATGTGACTGTGGAGGATATTTGACAGTTGTGTCAGTACAGGTCATAATTCACTTTTTCCAAGGTCATCGTAACTTTGAACCACTGCTAAACAAATGGTTGTAAGTTGAGGACCACCTGTATAGTAAGGAGGTTCTTTCCTATTGTTATGTTAATGAAAATTACAACATCTTGCCATAGAGCAAAAAAAGGTAATTTATCTTACCGTCTTAAGGACGAGGATCTAATAGTGAAGGGATAATGGAATGTGTACTGTTACAGGTAGCTCTCTTACAATCATATGAAGTTACCACAGCACTGAAAAAAGTGACTTATAACCATTTTTCACATTTACAACCATTGCAGCATCCCCATGGTCACGTGATCAAAATTTGAATGCTTAGCAACTTATGACGGTTGCAACGTCCTGGGGTCATGCGATCACCTTTTGCAACTTTCTGACAAGCAAAGTCAATGGGGAGGCCAGATTGACTTAACAACCACCTTACTAATTTAACAACGGCAGTGATTCACTTAACAACTGCAAAAAGAGTTGTAAAATGGGGGAACATAAGAACATAAGAAGAGCCATGCTGAATCAGGCCAAAGCCCATCGAGTCCAGCATTCTGTGTCACACAGTGGCCCACCAATTGTACATGGGGATCTTGAGCAGAAAGAGAAGGCAAAACCCTCCCTTTCCCTTGACCCCCAACAAATGGTACTCAAGGGAATCCTGCCTGCCTCAACCAACATAGAGGCGGCACATGGACATCCATTTTAATAACCACCGATACACTTGGCATCCATGAATCTATCTAGCTCTGCCTTGAAGCTGTCAAGGCTGACAGCTGTCACGACCCCTTCTGGAAGTGAATTCCATAAATCAACAACCCTTTGGGTGAAGAAATATTTCCCTTTATTTGTCCTCACTTTCTTAGCTATGAGCTTTAGGGAGTGCCCCCTTGTCCTGGTATTGTGTGATAGAGAAAAGAATTTTTCTCTATCCCCCTTTTCTATCCCATGCATGATTTTATACACTTTGATCAAGTCACCCCTTAAACGCCGTCTTTCAAGGCTGAAGAGACCAAGGCGTTGCAATCTGGTTTCATAAGGGAAATGCTCGCTTAAACAATTGTCTCACTCAGCAACAGAAATTTTGGGCTCAATTGTGTTTGTAAGTCAAGGACTATTTTATACACATCTACACAGACTCTGAGGGAGGTCTCGGACTCCCTCAAGCAGGGGTCCCTGCGCCCCTTTTCTCTACATAACTGGAGAAGGGGGTCTTGCTCCAGTGGGTGGGATTCAACAATTTCCGAAGTCCTTTCTGGGCCTGGGCAACAAAAAATTAGCTGCTGGTTCTGCCGAAGTGGTGCGAACCGGCTGAATCCCACCACTGTCTTGCTCTGAAGGCTTCCACCCACACTTTTTGTTTTTGCTGGGTTTCATTCTGAAGAAAGTGAAACAACTTTCTGCTTTTCTTCCTTTCTTCTCTGTAGTGTCAGAGCTGTAAGGCATGTTAGATTACTTCCCCGTCAGAATGAGCCTACCGTTTTCAAAAAAAATATGAGCCGCTTAGTATGCAGATGAAGATTAAAGAACCAGTTTAGTAATAAAAACACAATGGGAAAGAAAAATAAACGAAGTCAATGATTTCTACCAGTATTATTTATTTAATTAATTAATTAATTAGATTTCTATGCCGCACTATTCCAAGAACTCAGGGCGGCTCACAACATGGATACAACATGTAGAAATCTGGTATTAAAATACATTGTAAAAACCCATTAATTAAAAACCAATCATCCAAAGACAGACATACAAACATACATACACTGGCTGGGGCCAGGTGTTAACTGCCCCAGGCCTGTCAGCAAAGATGGGTCTTCAATAATTGGCGAAAGGCGGAGAAGGTGGGGGCAATACGGCTCTCCGGGGGGAGTTGATTCCAGAGGGCCGGGGCCGCAACAGAGAAGGCTCTTCCCCTAGGCCCTGCCAGGCGACACTGTCTGGCTGACGGGACCTGGAGAAGGCCCACTCTGTGGGCCCTAACTGGTCGCTGGGTTTCATGGGGCAGCAGACGGTCCCGTAAGTAACCTGGTCCGATGCCATGTAGGGCTTTATAGGTCATAACCAACACTTTGAATTGCGTTCGGAGACCAATTGGCAGCCAATGCAGCTCGCGGAGTGATGTTGAAATGTGGGCATTTCTAGGTAGGCCCAATACTGCTCGCGCGGCTGCATTCTGCATTATCTGAAGTCTCCGAACGTTTTTCAAAGGTAGCCCCATGTAGAGAGCATTGCAGTAGTCGAGCCTCTACCCATACATATATGGGTAAAATACAGCAGTGCACATGAAGAACAGTCCAGTATCTAGTTCTGGATTTCCATAGGTCTTTCTTATGCTTTTGTTCTCTAAGGACCTCTTCCCACTTTTAAAAATTATGGAGGACCTCTAAAGAATTATTTTTTTTGTATGGGTTACATTTATTGATAATTACTGTTATTAAAAATTTAAACGGTTGCATTTGCTGCCACGACCACTTCTCACAATCGTTTGATGGGATTTTAATATTTTATTGTTTTTCAACATAGACTGGCAAATAAGTTTGATTTTATGGACCTTTGAGAGGGTCTTGGGGGAACCCGTGGGTCCTCGGTCACACTTTGAGAAATGCTGTCCTATGTAACTAATTTCTTCTGATTTGCCAATCCTTTTTCATGATGGTCCTTCCCTGGCAGAGGCTATGATGGATGATCAAGAACAGCAGCAAAATCCATCCTGCTTGTTTCAAGGAAACTGGTGGGATTAGAGAAAGGGACCCTCCCCAGAAGTCTTCCCAGCATAGCACATCAGAGCCAGATTTTCTTTTTAATTAATTTGTTTTCAATTATTGTTATATTTTATTTATTTAAATTTATTTTTTTAATTTTGGTTGGATGATGGACCTATGTTTATCCCAAGCATGTTTAAACTCAGTTACTGAGGATTGACCTTTGCTGGAAGTTGGTTCCAAGCTTCCACTTTTTTTTTAAACATTACATATTTGAACCTCCCTGCTGTCAGTTTGAGGCAACATCCCCATGTTCTTGATGTAGTAAGCCTGACCTGTTTAATTTTGGGAGACTGGCAGCCTGGAGTGTGGGTAGCTGCTGATAACTGGCTGGGCCACTTGTGAATTGCAGTTTTAAAAAAAATGCTGCCCCAAACACTGATAAGACCAGAAGGAAGATGTTCTTGCATGCCTTTCTAAACTAAACGTCAACAAATCGCGGGGTCCAGACGGCATCCACTCTAGAGTTCTCAAGGAACTCAAGTGTGAAATTGCTGAACTTCTAGCTAAAATATATAATCTCTCTCCAAGATCAGGCAATGTACCGGAGGATTGGAGGGAGGCAAATATAACCCCGATCTTCAAGAAAGGATCCAGAGGTGATCCAGGAAACTATAGACCAGTCAGTTTAACTTCAGTTCCAGGCAAACTGATGGAAACCATGATTAAAGATAAAATTACAGGGCACATAGAAAAACAGGCATTGCTCAAAGAAAATCAACATGGTTTCTGCAAAGGCAAATCATGTATTACTAACTTGTTAGAATTCTTTGAGGGTGTAAATAAATACAGAGGCCCCAGTTGATATTGTATATCTTGACTTTCAAAAGGCTTTTGACAAAGTCCCTCACCAAAGGCTCCTAAAAAAGCTCTTCAGCCACGGAATTAGAGGACAGGTCTTGTCCTGGATTGGTAACTGGCTAAATTGTAGGAAGCAAAGGGTGGCAATAAATGGACAAGTCTCTGTATGGAAAGAAGTGAGAAGTGGTGTACCCCAAGGTTCAGTTTTGGGACCTTTACTTTTTAATTTATTCATCAATGATCTGGATGTAGAAGTAAATAGTGAGGTAGCAAAGTTTGCTGATGACACCAAATTGTTCCGGGTAGTGAAAAGTGAAACTGACTGTCGGGAGCTCCAGAAGGATCTCTCGAAATTGTGTGAGTGGGCAACAAAGTAGCAAATGCATTTTAACCTAAACAAGTGCAAAGTTATGCACATTGGGGCAAAGAACCCCAATTATACTTACCAACTGATGGGGGCCAAACTTTCTGAGACAACCTAAGAAAGGGATCTTGGGGTTTTGGTGGACAGCTCGATGAAGATGTCAACCCAATGCGCAGCAGCAGTAAAAAAAGCAAATTCCATGCTTGGCATGATTAGGAAGGGAATAGAAAATAAGTCAGCAAGTGTTGTATTGCCTCTGTACAAATTGATGGTGAGACCACTCTTGGAGTACTGTGTACAGTTCTGGTCACCGCACCTCAAGAAGGATATAATAGAACTGGAAAAGGTGCAAAAAAGGGCAACAAGAATGATCAAGGAAATAGAGCACCTCCCTTATAAAACCAGATTGCAACACCTTGGTCTCTTCAGCCTTGAAAGACGGCATTTAAGGGGTGACTTGATCGAAGTGTATAAAATCATGCATGGGATAGAAAAGGTGGATAGAGAAAAATTCTTTTCTCTATTACACAATACTACCCCGTGTTTCCCCTAAAGCAAGACAGGGTCACACTTTCTTTTTATCCCCAAAAGCCCCACTATGTCTTACTTTCGGGGTACGGCTTATATTGATTGGAAAACAATTGTCAGTTTTATTTTAAGTATTTTAAGTATATTAAGTATTTTAAGTATTTTAAGTATTTAAGTATTTTAAGCAGGAGGCGGAAGTGGGCAGGAGTAATATGTCTTACTTTCGTGGTACGGCTTATATTAGCCGACCCCCTGAAAACCCTGATACGTCTTACAATCAGGGGTGTCTTACTATCGGGGAAACACGGTAGGACAAGGGGGCACTCCCTAAACCTCATAGGTAAGAAAGTGAGGACAAATAAAGGGAAATATTTCTTCACCCAGAGGGTCGTTGGTTTATGGAATTCACTTCCAGAAGAGGTTGTGACAGCTGTCAGCCTTGACAGCTTCAAGGCAGGGTCAGACAGATTCATGGATGCCAAGTGTATCGGTGGTTATTAAAACGGATGTCCATGTGCCGCCTCTATGTTGGTTGAGGCAGGCAGGATTCCCTTGAGTACCATTTGTTGGGGGTCAAGGGAAAGGGAGGGTTTTGCCTTCTCTTTCTGCTCAAGATCCCCATGTACAATTGGTGGGCCACTGTGTGACACAGAATGCTGGACTCGATGGGCTTTGGCCTGATTCAGTATGGCTCTTCTTATGTTCTTAAGTTTAGGGAATGGTCCAGATGTGTAGGAAGACCTCTGGCCAAGCATCCATCTTGCAGACATCTCCTTGGGGTGCAATGCAACTCCATGGACACTTTGTAAAGCTTTCTGAGCAACAAAAGGAAAGAGGGTTGCATCGTATTCTTCCATCTTTCCAGTTACAGCACACGTCCCCTGCCCCACAACACCCCTAACCCAGAGGTCCGTGCAATTCCAATCCTGCAACAGTTTGCACATCCTGACTGTGAGATCAGTCAGGCTGTTTTTGGTATGTGTGGGTTTTACTTTATTTTATTTAGCTAGCTAGCAACTGATGGGGGATTTTAACCCTACAGTTGCTCTGTAACTGCAGCTAATCCTCAACTTACAACAGTTCATTTAGTGACTGTTACATCACTGAAAAAAGTGTCTTATGATCATTTTTCACACAACTGTTGCAGCATTCCCATGGTCACGTGACCAAAATTCAGATCATTGGCAACTGTCTTCACATTTATGATGGTTGCACCGTCCCGGGATCATGTGATCCCCTTTTGTGACCTTCTGACAAGCAAAATCAATGGATAAGCCAGATTCACTTAACAACCGTGTTACTAACAACTGCAGTGATTCACTTAAAAAAAAATGTGGCAAGAAAGGTCATAAAATGGGGCAAAACTCACTGAACAACTGTCTCGGTTAGCAACATCAACTTTGGGCTCAATTGTGGTTCGTAAGTCGAGGACTACTTGTATTCTTTTCTTCTCTTCACCCCCCCTCCCCGCCCTTTCTCCACTGAACTAGGCCAACCGCCCCCAGTCCTGGGCCAGCTGGGCGGCCTCCCCAACTGATTAAAAGCCTCGTTGCAAGCAACGCTTCCCGGCCTGCCTGCCTGCCCGCCGTCGCCGCCGGGGTCTTCCGTTCGAACAGCCAGGAGGCGTTTCTGAGGTGGGGGCCCAGCCAGAGTCGGGTGGCCGCAGGCGGCGGGAATGGGCGACCCAGCCCCGCCGTCCTTCCTTCCCTCCCCGCCGACAGGCTCAGCGCGACCCCCGTGCGCCGCCGGGCTGAGGGCCTGGGGCCGACCAAGTCCTCACGAAAGAGGGCCCAGCCCGGCAGCCGGGGCCGCTCGAGGTCCGCCGGCAGGGCCGGCCCGGCGAGCGCGGCCTGGGCGCAGTGCGCATGAGCGGCGGAAGGCAGGGCCCGCGAGGAGGAGCCCCGGGAGCCGCCGCCGCCGCTGCTGCCGCCGCTGCCGCCAACACCAACCTCGGTCCGCCTCCTCCTGCTCCTCCTCAGAGTCCTCCTGAGCCGGCCCGGCGGGGAGCGAGGCCCGCGCGCAGCCCCACCATGGTGAGAGCCCGCCCGCTGAGGGGGAACCGCCGCCGCCGCCATCGCCTGGCAACGCGCGGCCTAGCCGGCGGCGGGAGGGCGCGACCCCACAGGCCTCGCAGGGGGCCCAAACCCGCGCCCAGGAGGGCAGGCCCGGTGGGAAACGGGGACCCCCGGCGGTGGGGAGATGGGCCGTCGCGTGGCTGAGGGCGAAAGGGCCGCCCTTCTTTCCGGCGCCCGGCTCTGCTCGCCGGGGTCGTGCCCTTGCGGGAGGGCGTGTGTGGGGGGGCCTTTGGGGTCGGGGGTCTCTTACTCTTCCCCCCTCCCCGAACCAGGCCAGGCGTGAATTCCGGAGCCCAAAAGTATGTGGCTTGTGTATGAGGTGTAGGGGGAGATTCCTTTTGCACTTCATCCAGCAAGGGGCTGGGGTACACCTGGGGGAGCCCCCCTCTTTCAGGTTTTGGGTAAAGGGGCGTCGGTGAAGTGATGGCTCTTCCCGCCCCCCCCGCAGAAGCGGGTGGGAAAGAGATGGAATCGGAGGAGAAAAGTCCGACAATTGTTTGGTCTTCATTGCAGGAGGAGAGAGAACTGGGTTAATCCGTGGTAGCCAAACATCAGGAGTCTCCCCTTTTTCCCATTCTCTCTTCCCCCCCCCCGCCATTTCACAAAAAAAAAAAAAGGCTCTCACTTTCCCGAGCTGTCCAGGATCTTGTGCCCAACATCCCAGAAGTGTTTTTGTGTGTGCTTACAAAACTGGGTGCGCAAGATTCCTATAGACACGTTTTTTTGTGTATTTGTGGGGAAAGGTGCTGTCCGGTTTGGGATGGCTTGATTTTCAGAAAGGACAGGGATTCCCGTTAGCTGATATGGACTGATGGATTTAGGAGTTGATTCAAGTCCAGTTTAAGCTCTGGTATCTGGGAGCCAATCCATTCTTTCTCAGCCCAACTTATCTCTTGTTGTTGGAGTATAAATTTAACACATACACTAATTTCTTCATCCACTGAGTCCCTGATAGAGATTCTGATGGCAGGTTTCATCAGAAAGATGAAGCTATAGTGTGGATAGGGTAGGGGATAAGAGTAGTCTGTGAAGCCAGGAATTATGCTTTGTAAACATTAGGTGTATGAAGCCAAGCAACTGTAGAATATGAATGACTTAGTTTATTGGATAGGTCATATAAAAAAACATAGACACAGCAGCAAATGTAAATGCAAAGTTTTGTCCCAACATCTTCTCAAGAATGTTCTTGCAGGATTTAATAATTTAATAATAAGGATATCAATTTAATACAATAACAATAACAACCCCAAGGTTTGTTTGTTTATTTATTTCTTATAAAAGGAACAGTTTTCTGCAAAAAGAAGAAACTAGACCAAAATCTGACACCAACTTTCAGAGGATGACGAGGCAGTATTTGAAACATCTTGGCATTTAATCTCAAATGCCCCTATTCTCCTGCAGAAATCTATGAGAATCTGGTTTGAAATGGCAGAACTAGAATTTAATGACAGATTTAGTTCAGTTTGGTCCAAATTTAATTCAGACTGTTAATTTGTTTTCCACTCTTGGTGTAAACTAGTATTACACATCTTTAAAAGGCAGTGACATCATCATTAATTACTGTTGGAATGCATTATGCTACCGGTATGTAGGTCTTGTTTACTTGAATAGTGTGTTGACCTGTTGATACAGTGTCATAACCCTGGAAAATTGAGGAATATTTTTAATTAATTTGATGGAAATGTCTATGTTCCGCAAAATCTTAGTATTATATTTAGTTGGTCAGTATTTGAGGCAGGGATGAGAACATGGGCCTTATTCAAGTGTTGGCTTTCAACTCATAGCATCCATATGCTTAAGTTAACAATTTTATTTATTTATTTATTTATTTTATTTGTACTTATATGCCGCTCCTCTCCGAAGACTGATGGTTAAGAATCCAGCATCTCATATTTTGAAATACATTGAGGTTTTCACCTATTTTCCTAAATGGCTAGGTTTCATGCGGAAAGACACTTTTGTTCCCAATTTTTTATTTTTGCTATTAGGAATTCTTAAACGTTCTTTGGGGATTTAAACATCTGTATTTCTAGGTTAAAATCTTCATATTTCCTTTATAGTGCATTCTTCAAATGATTTGTATTGAAGCATATAGTCTGAAAATTGCTTTATAATTTAGAACAGATTAATATTGCAAATAAGTTTATATTATTTGGCAACCTTTTCCTGAATATATGTATATATAAATACACATATATGCATATATATATATATACATATCCATATACAGTATACATATACATATATGTATATTGTATCTATAAAGTGTTTTGTATATATACACACACAAACATATATACATACATATAACACTTTATAGATACTTGTTACCTCAGTGATGTGCTGCCCAAAACAGCATGTAAAATTCTTCAGGAAATATAGTAAGTTGTACCAGGGCTCTTTTAGTACTTACAAATGTGTTTAGGGGCAGTTTACTTTCAGTGTACACACCCAGGATGTTTCTCCTTAGACTAATTTAATATCTCTGGATTTAGCTTCCTAGGAAGAGATGTGATAGGCTGTT
This sequence comes from Bothrops alternatus, assembly GCA_034064705.1. Lineage (NCBI taxonomy): Eukaryota > Metazoa > Chordata > Lepidosauria > Squamata > Viperidae > Bothrops > Bothrops alternatus. The sequence goes on from JARGCV010000239.1 coordinate 615,383, forward strand.
TCTCTATCTCTGGCAAACTGTATTTGAACTGTAGCCAGCATCTGGTTAACCTTAGTTGAACTCAGGAAGTAAGAGGAGTTAGTACGGGAAGAGGAGTACAATTTAGAATAACAACTAATTTCTTTAATACTACCAAGAAAACTGTACTGATGTGTCATCTGGATTAAATTTATGGTTCACATTTTTACTCCTATAGTTATAAGGGGCTCCTGTCCCCCAGTTTTTGTGCCCACCCCACCAGGTCTAGTAGGGAAGACATGCTGTGGATCCCTTCCATCAAACAATGACATCCACAGCCCTAATCCTGATGGCCCCAAGCATGTTAGTCTTTTGTAAAACTTGGAAGACCTGGCTGGCATTTGGACCAGGAGCCAGGCAAACTCTACTGGTGATGTATTTTTTTATTATTATTATTTGGCTCCTGCTGATTTAACCTTGGGTTCCATTGTTTGTGTGTTTTTGTTTTTGTTTTTAGTCCTTGTACCCTTCTCGCCAAATCACTGTTGTGTGGTGGATGGTTATATAAATGATTTAAATGAACCTATTTTTAAAAAAAATAGGGGTGCGATGGCTCGGTAGTTAAGATGCTGGGCTTGTTGGCTGGAAAGTTCGACAAGGTTCGAGATCTGAGCGCTACTGGACAGAGTGAGCTCCTGTTACTCGCCCCAGCTGCTGCCCACCTACCAGTTCGAAAGCATGCAAACGTGAGAAGATGAATAGATACCATTTTGGTGGGACAGTAACAGCATTCCCTGTGCCTTGCTGTATAGTCATGGTGGACACATGACTACGGAAGCGTCTTTGGACAACTCTGGCTCCCTCAGCTAAGAAACGGAGATCAGCGTGCACGCGCGCACACACACACACACACACACGAGTCAGAAGAGACTGGAATGAGGAAACCTGTCTTTGCCTTTGCCTATTTTAAAAATGAATTTATATAAAAGGAATATCTTATTAAAAATAGGCTAAATTGGATTGATTCCCTTATAAAAAGTTAAATGTTGGTTGCAAAATTGGGCACATTATAATCCAAAATAATGTAAGATGACATTCTACGATAACCATATAGCACTTCCACAGCAGTGTTCCAATATCTCAGGGGCTGCCCCAAAGAAAAGGGAGTCAAGCTATTCTCCAAAGCGCCTGAAGGCGGGACAAGAAGCAACGGATGGAAACTAAGCAAGGAGAGAAGCAACCTAGAACTAAGGAGAAACTTCCTGACAGAACAATTAACCAGTGAAACCACCTGTCTCCAGAAGCGGTGAATGCTCCAACACTGGAAGTTTTTAAGAATACACTGGACAGCCATTTGTCTGAAATGGTATACGGTTTCCTGCCTGAGCAGGGGGTTGGACTAGATGACCTCCAAGGTCCCTTCCAACTTTATTATTATTATTGTAATTTTCAGACAAATCTTTTGCTTTATATTCCCAGAGCAGGGGTAAAAGAAGCAGCTCTACTTTCGCAGGCACATTTTTCTGTCATCCTGTTCTCTGTTGCTGTTTTGTACACTTTGGGCCATCAACTCATGCTAGCTGGCCAAAGGTAGAGCTAGTTAAGAGACAGAGGTAGATATACGTAGATGTAACTGCTGTTTCAAGTACTGTTCTGGGAAAGTAAAAAATTTACATCTGTTGCTTGCTAATCTTTGCTTCATTGATAGACAATAACTGGTTTTGTACAATGTTAAAATGGGAAGGGGTATTTGTGTCTTGGTGTGTTGTGTGTACCAGGCTATCATGATATGCCATAATATTTAATAGTCGTAGTTTTATTTATAGTCATTGAAGAGTCAGATGTAGCATATACAAATTCAACAGTAACAATATAAAAAAGTTAACTGCTAAATCACAACTAAGATAGCAAAATGACTAAAGGGAAAGAGAAAAATTACATTAAACTGACAATGCGATGTAAAGAAAGAAATTTGGGCATATGGGCTTTCACCCCTGAACCTCAAATGCGGGTGCCATAAAATGGTTCATTTGTATTTGTTTGGAATAGCATATTACGTGGCCATAGCAGTTGTGTCTTGTTAGTTGACTTGAAGATTTAAATAGGTTGGTAAGAGATAAACCAATAATAAAATGTAGACCTCTGATCATTACTTATGAATAGGAAAAATGAAAAGAAAAAACCTTTTACTAAATAAATGTGACACCTCAACCGGTCTCGTATCACTAGTGTATATTAAGAACTATGACGAACATTTTTTAAAGGGCATAGATTTCTACACTTGCCTTCTTAAACCAGGGAAAAATGGGTTACCATAGATGAATATAGCTAAATGCTTGCTTCATCATACGTATGCTTTTTATAGGAAAGTTTACCCACCAGATGATCATATTGAATGACTTAATTGATGATACTGAGCGGGGGGGGGCTGGACTAGAAGACGTCCAATGTCGCTTCCAGCTTCTATTCTATTCTATTCTATTCTATTCTATTCTATTCTATTCTATTCTATTCTATTCTATTCTATTCTATTCTATTCTATTCTATTCTATTCTATTCTATTCTATTCTATTATTATTTCCTATTCCTACTCTACTCTACTCTACTCTACTCTACTCTACTCTACTCTACTCTACTCTACTCTACTATTCCCAGTCAGGGTATACAATTAACAGTTGTTACTATGATGCCTTTCCACAGTCACATTGTCTGGAGAATTGTGTTTATAGCTGGACTGCAAAGGTAGAACAATACGACTTCAGTTAAAGTGTAATCGTAAAAGTCATACAGGTAGTCCCCGATTTATGGTTGGTTGCTCAGTGACCGCTTGAAGTTATGACAGACCTCGAAAAAGAGACTTGCAACCCAAATTTGAATTCAAAGTTCAAACACAATGTATGCTGTTTGTGCCAGAAACTGGCAAAAAATACTCCATAGCAAATAGTGGGTTCACCCAACAACTGTGGTGTTTGCTTTATGCAATACTGCGTTCGCGTAATGACCACTGCAACTTATGACCAAAATTGCAGACTCATAAGTCGAGGACTACATAGGTATGTATCACTGGATGGTGCTGAATTTTGATACTGCTACTTTTTTTATTCTTCCATATTTAACCGTCAGTCAAAACTTTTCTCCTGCATGGGTGGATTCCGAATCCACCAATTGGGTTAACACAGTCCTCTGCCCAATGAGAGACTAGGTCCGAACTTTAGCTCCGCCTCCGGCTTCCTTCTTCCCCAGTTTTTACCTAGTCTAAGCCCAAGGAACAGCTCTTTGCATAGCTCCGCGAAAAGAGTACCTTTCTTTTCGGTTTAGGACTGGTAGAGTAAGGTTTTTTTGTTGTTTGTTTTGAGTTAGGTTTAGTTGTCGAACTTTAGTGTGTTTTTTTAAATTTGAAGATTTTTTTTGTTTTCGGGGACCTTCGGTCGATCCTCCCCCCCACGCATTGGGAGCGCGACAGCGAGTCCGCCCGGGCCTAGGGCCTGGGAATAGCGGAGAAAAAGGGGGAAATTTCCCTGGACTCCGCTATTCGACTCGCAGCGCCCCAGGAAGCTCCGAGGGATCACAGGCGTCGAGGGAAGCTTCGAGGAGCTCGACGCAGATCGTCGCGAAAAACGCAAGTGGGGCAAGGGGGCGCGGGGAGGAGTCCAGCCAGTCAGCCGGGAGGCGGACAGAGGCCGGGACCGTCGGTACCGGAGGGGTAGGCCGAGGCCAGCTTCCCTTAAGGCACCGCGTGGCCGGGAGCACAGAGCTCCGACCGAAAATTCGGCGCGGCGGCCATTTTTAAAAAGGGGCGGTCTCGCCTACTGGCGCGAAGCGCCATTTTGGAAAGGGGCGTGTCAGAGCGCCTCAGACCTCTGATTGGGGCCTCGCTTCTCTGGCGCGAAAGCCTTTAATTTCCGGCGCGAAAGCCTTTGTTTCTGGCGCGAATCTCCCTTCTTCACCCGGTCGAGTTGCCTGTGGGCCCAGGGGGAAGGGAAGGGACTGCCGGCGAGGCTGAGGCCTAGCTCCGGCTGCCAGATCAGGGAAACTGAGGCCGAGCACCCAGGGGGGCCCAGTTGGAGGCGTGTGTGTGTGTGGTTCTCGGTGTTTTTGGCTCCTAGCAGATTCCCCAGCGGAGTCAAGGCGGTCTGGACGGGCATAGGGACAAAACTCCCTGGCTAAGTATCCTCGTGACCGCAGGAGCCCTTCGACCAGGCACGTTAGGGACATTCCCTGTAGCGCTGCCGACATCGGTCTGTGCCTACTAGATACCCGGAAAGGGTGCTTCTTGGCGCATGGCAATGGCAGAAGGAACTCCGGCCCAGGGCTCAGCGCCCCCTCCGTCGCCGACTAGACGCAGAACGGAGGAAGCGGGGGGGGGGCAAGAAGAAGGCCAAAACAAAGCATCTGTCTGAGCCATCAAGGGCGGACGAGCGCCAGGCCGCAAGGAGACACCAAGCCTTGGAGAGGGAGTTTGCCAAGGCGCAGAGACTGAGGGACAGCGGGATGGAAAGTCCGGCCTTGTCCCTCGGGGAGACTCCAACCTCCTTCGAGCCTGCAGAGGCGGTTGAACAGGAGTGGTCTCCCAGGGGGGAGACAGAAAGGGAGGTGTCCCCCATTTCGGTGCCATCTTCACCAGAGCATTCAGAGCCTTCCACAAGCCAGGAGGATCCTGAGCACAGAGGTAGGAAAAGAAGGAGATCTGGTAAGTGGCCTTCACGACTTCATTCCCTCTTAGAGGAAACATTAGTGCACCTCAGGGCCTCTAGGAGGAGTTCCCCCCCCAAGAGAGCTCACAAAACACGCACACCATCTTCCCGTGGGGAAAAGATATTGTTTCAGGATTCTGATGAGTCTGAGAACTCTCCACAGGTGGCAGACGAGGAGCAGGAGGACTGGGACGATGAGGATGCCCCGTTGTCAGAAAATGAGGATGCAGAGCCACAGGCGGCTCCAGTGTCAGGTTTATTTGACCATAATCTGTTTTATTCCCTCATGATTAAGACATGCTCTGTTCTAGAACTGCCAGCTAAGACCAAGGAGGCCAGACCGCCGTCCTCAGAGGAGGAGGACGCAAAGGATCCTTTGCTTCACGCACCGGTGTCAGAGGTGATCCAGGTACCATGCACTAAGGTGTTCAGGTCAACGGTAAGGACCCAGTGGTCTAATCTAGGCACCATCCCATCGCCAAATGGCGTAGAAAAGAAAATGTATAATGTTTGCAGTCCATTAGCGACTTTAATAGAGGTGCCACAGGTGGACGCTCCACTAAGCTCTCTTCTTCCTTCCTCAGCCATCCCAGGAGACCTAGCAGAATCAATGAAGGCGGAGGATAGGAAGGTAGAACTTTCCCTCCGCAGGGCTCACCATTCATCTGCCTGGGCCATCAGAGCCGCATCTACGAACTCATTAGTCGCCAGAGCTGCAATCAGGTGGCTGCGGGAGATCCAGGCAAGTGTTCCACCTGAGCAGGTACGTGTAAGACAAACACTGACCAAACTGCGGAGGGCAACGGAATTCATGGCAGACTCCGCACTGGCCGCGTCCAGATACTCAGCTAGGTCCATTGCAGGGACAGTGGCAGCCAGGAGGTTGGTATGGCTCAAGAACTGGAAGGCGGACCTTAAGTCCAAATGGCGACTCGCCACAGCTAAGTATGCAGGATCAAAGCTCTTCGGGGCAATCCTGGATCCTTACTTGATAGAAGACAAAAACAAAAGGAAAGTGCTAGCTCACCCATCCAAAAGGACAGACAAGGGAACCCAGGAGTTCCGTAGACAGGCACCCCGTCAGAACGGGGCCGGAGAATGGAGACAGCCCTTTCAAGGGGGACGATCCTGGGAAGGGCCCAGAAATCCGCGCACTTTCTCATACAGGCAGGAGCGCGGCCAGGACCGTCCAGCCGCGGGCAGGGGCCAACCGTCCAAACGCCCCTTTAAAGGGGGGGGAGGACGACCCTACAGACGTACCAAGTGACTCCTGGAACAGCCCCATCGGGGGTCGCCTGGCGCGGTTCAGCGAGGCATGGCAGGCGACCACGACGGATGCCTGGGTCAGGGAAACGGTGACCCAGGGCCTAGCAATAGAATTCTACTCCACACCACCAGATCACTTCATAAGTTGTCCACTATCACGCAACAGGACCAAGGCGGGCCTCATAGTTCAGGCCATTGGACACCTGGAGGAGATAAGGGCCATAGAGCCGGTTCCTCCAGGACAGGAGGGACAGGGTTTCTACTCCATCCTCTTCCTGGTGCCAAAAACATCAGGGGATTGGAGAGCAATCCTGGACCTAAAGCGGTTAAATCGCTATGTAGTATACAGGAAGTTCAAGATGCAGTCCCTCAGATCCATACTGGCCAGCATCCGAAAAGGGGATCTGCTATCCTCAATAGACCTCACAGAGGCCTACCTTCACATCCCAATAAGACCGGGGTACAGAAGGTACCTGAGGTTTTGCCACAAGGGGCGACACTACCAATACAGGGCACTTCCGTTCGGGCTGTCCTCAGCGCCCAGAGTGTTCACAAAGGTGCTGGCGGCATTGGGAGCGCACCTGCGCATGAGACCGGTGCGGGTCCAGTGCTACCTGGACGATATCCTGATACTCTCAGCGTCCCACCAGGCAGCCCTAAGGGACATCCAGACCACCATAGCCGTACTCCAGAGACACGGCTTCTCGATCAATCACAAGAAAAGTCAGCTCACACCCTCAAGGAGGCTCCAGCATCTGGGAGCGATCATAGATTCAGATCAGGGCATGGTGTACCTCTCCCAGGAACGCCGGGAGAGCTTACAGAAACTAGCGTTTCTGGTAATGCAGAGGAAGGTGGCCACAGTGGTGCAGCTCTCCCAGCTCCTGGGAAAGATGATATCATGCCTGGGAATTGTCCCGTGGGCCAGACTGCACTCCAGAGGTCTGCAGTGGCTACTGCTCCCCTTCCAAAGACAGAATCAGAGCGCTTCACCCAGGAAAATCAGAGTGCCTCCCCAGGTCCTAGCCTCCCTGAGGTGGTGGAGGTCGGGGGCCCTGAACAGGGGCACCCCACTCAGGGAACCCAACAGGGTAACCGTCACAACCGATGCAAGCCTGTTCGGCTGGGGGGCTCACTCCGGGGATCAGATGGCCCAGGGAAGGTGGAGTCCAGGGGACCTAAGACACAGAATCAACTGGCTCGAACTGAGAGCCATCCACCTGGCCCTACTTCAGTTCGTTCCCCTGTTGGCAGGGAAGCACGTGCTAGTCCTGACGGACAACGTAACAGCAAAGGCGCACGTAAACAAGCAGGGCGGGACCAGGTCAGTGGCTCTCATGCAGGAGGCCAGGGCGCTGGGCCTGTGGGCAGAGCGACACCTGGCATCAATAAAGGCAGAACACATCTCGGGGGAGGCAAACCACCAGGCGGACTCCCTCAGCAGGGTCACCATAGACCATGCGGAGTGGAGGCTGGCACCGGAGCTGTTCGAGGCGATCTCGAACAGGTTCGGCCGGCCGTGCCTAGACCTCTTCGCAACACCAGAGAACACTCAAACCCACCGCTTCTTCTCCAGGTTCCAGACCAGGGGAGCGGAGGGGACGGACGCACTAAGATGCAGGTGGCCCCAGGGGCTACTGTACGCCTTCCCTCCCCCGCCCCTGATCCAAGCAACGGTCCGCAAGCTCATCCTGGAGCAGGCGGAGGTGGTACTGGTTGCTCCATACTGGCCGAGGCGTCCGTGGTTTGCGGACCTGGTAGACCTATCGCTTTCGCCTGTATGGAAACTGCCGCCGAACCAGGTATCCCTGAGCCAGGGGAAACTCCTACACCCAGACCCGCAGTGGCTACAACTAGCCGCCTGGCACTTGAGCGGGAGGGTCTGAGTAGGCAGGCCTTTTCTCAGCATGTCATCTCGGTCATACAGGACGCTCGACGTCCTTCTACAAACAGGATCTATGATGCCACATGGAGGAACTTTTCTTCCTGGTGCAACAGGCAGGACATAAACCCCCTGACCGCTAACATCCCCACCATCCTAGAGTATCTTTGGGACGGCATGGTCAGGGGACTAGCGTTCAACACCATCCGCAGGCAGGTTGCGGCATTACAGACGGTCCTAGTCTGCGAGGACCGGGGACCTCTGTCACAACATCCGGCGGTGAGCGCATTCCTAAAGGGGGCAGCCACTAGGCGACCCCCTGTAGTTCACCGCTTTCCATCCTGGGACCTACACAGGGTCCTACAGGCGTTAACCGAAGGTCCTTTCGAACCACTGGGGACCTGCCCACTCCGTTTCCTGACGCTGAAGGTGGCCTTTCTGGTGGCCATCACATCGGCAAGAAGGGTATCGGAGTTGGGGGCCCTCTCGGTCCGACCGGATCTGATCACCTTCACAGAGGGCAGGGTAATCCTACGCCTGGACCCATCCTTCGTGCCGAAGGTCAACACATGGTTTCACAGGTCCCAGGACCTAGTACTACCGGATTTTTGTCCGAATCCTACTCATCGTCTGGAAAGACGATGGCATACACTGGACGTGCGCAGGGCTCTGCGCCATTATGTCACCAGAACAGAGGCCTACAGAAGGTCCGAGGCTCTCTTTGTGTCATATCACCCTACATCTAAGGGCCTGAAGGTATCAGCCTCGACCATTAGTAGATGGATTAGAACATGCATAGCCAAGGCCTATGAGGCGCTGGATCAGCCAGTGCCAGACAACATCACGGCGCACTCCACAAGGAGCGCGTCCACATCAGCTGCCTGGCGCACCCAGGCACCACTAGAGGAGATTTGTAGAGCAGCCACATGGGCCTCTCCGTCCTCGTTCATAAGAAATTACAAAATAGACCAATTTGCTGCAGCAGGGGCTTCATTTGGAAGGAGGTCCTTGCAGCAGATAGTTCAGGACTAGTAAGAGAAATCCTAGACCCCCACCCGAAGGGACTTATGAGGGCTTGGGTACGTCCCAATTGGTGGATTCGGAATCCACCCATGCAGGAGAAGAAGCGTTGTCTTACCTGAACGTTCTTTCTCTGCATGGGGGGATGGAGAATCCACACCCTCCTCTAACTGGTCTAGGCAGGAGTTCTCTTACAGGTCATTGAGAAGGAGCTACACGGTCCGACCTGATGGAGTGCTTCGCCTGGCAAAAACTGGGGAAGAAGGAAGCCGGAGGCGGAGCTAAAGTTCGGACCTAGTCTCTCATTGGGCAGAGGACTGTGTTAACCCAATTGGTGGATTCTCCATCCCCCCATGCAGAGAAAGAACGTTCAGGTAAGACAACGCTTCTTTTCCCTTGCTCTCCTAAGTTCGGTTGATGTCTTGTTTGATTTCATATAAGAATAATTTAGAGGGAAATTAGGAATGGTATATTAGCTTTCTCATTAAGCTGTTGTGTCATATTCCCAAATCAGTTAGCTTCCATATGCTAATGAATTACTTCGGATATGTGATCGTCAGGAGCATCCATAGGTATGCTTTAAAAAACAAATCAAACAAGTGGCACTTCAATCACACCATTGCAGCTGCCATCTTGACTCTTTTGACCATATTCTGCAGACACTCCTGGTAAATAACCTTAGAATCTGTTATCGTCCTTTTTAAAGCCCTCCGTTTTCTGGAGTCTTTGGCAGATATTGTGAAGGATGCTGCTTCTATCTTGAATAATCTGGATGAGCCCATAAATCACGTTATTGCTAATACACTTAGGGATGAGAAATAGCTCAGAGTATTTCACTGGGTTAATTCCACCGTGTAGTAAGCTTATTTGACTTGTGAGATGCCTGGAGCAGTGGTGAACAACATGGCTTGCAAGTAACTTTTTAACTTATCTGTGCAAAATTAAGAAATCAATATCCTAATCAGAACGTCTGCCTTACTTCTTCCACGACTGGTATTTATCATCTCTGGAGTTTTCCTTCGAGATACTGCCTCTCAGGGCAAAACAGATGTGAAGTTTTACTGCTCTTCTTTTCAAACTTTTTTTCAGAACAAGTTGAAGTCATCTCAAAAAGATAAAGTTCGGCAGTTTATGATCTTCACGCAATCTAGTGAAAAAACAGCAGTGAATTGTCTGTCCCAGAATGACTGGAAGCTAGATGTTGCAACAGATAATTTTTTTCAAAATCCTGAACTGTATATACGAGAAAACATTAAGGGATCACTGGATCGAAAGAAATTAGAGCAACTATATAATAGATACAAAGGTGAGTAAAAAGTTTTTGGTTAACATTTTTGAATGCTTGAACTTTGCTATAGTTGTTGGTTTCAGCGGAGGAAAACTGTGACTGGGAAGGATAGTTATTTAGCCCTTATGTATTGTAGGTTTATTTATTTACCTACCAATTTAAAGTAGTCTTTGACCCATTCTTCCCCTAAGGAACTTGTGGGGAGGACAACAAACATATTTATCAGGTTTTATATTATAGGTAGTCCTTGGCTTATGTTCATACCTGAGCCCCAAATTTCTGTTGCTAAGTGAAAACAATTGTTAATGGGGTTGTGCCCCACTTTATGACTTTTCTTGCCACAGTTGTTAAGTGAATCACTTCAGTTAACAGGGTTCTTAAGTGAATCCGACTTCCCCATTGACTTTACTTGTCAGAAGGTTGCAAATGTTGACCCTGGGACCAGTTCCCAAGCATCCAAATTTTGATCACGTGACCATGGGGATGCTGCAACAGTCATAAGTGTGAAAAACGGTCATAAGTCACTTTTTTCCAGTGCTGTTGCAACTTTGAATAGTCACTAAGCAAATGTTTGTAAGTCATAGACTACCTGTGTTACCACACATGTGGAAAATATTTCATTCATTCATTTTATACAACAGCCCTTCTCACGTACGTGACTCTGGATGGGCTAAAGTTGGTGGGTAACTTCACCCAATGAGCTACTTGATTGAGGGTGCGTTTGAGATTGAAAAGGGTTCCTAAGTGGCTAGGTCCAGATAACTAAATTAGGGGCATACATCTCATGGGAAACCAATAACTCATAAGACTCAGAAAATCACGTCTCTGAAGTTCAGCCAAAATGATAAGCCTCCTGAAGCATGTTCTCCCCTTCATTTTTTTTTCTTTGAGAAAAATAAGGATGGGAATGGGAGAGGAATTGCTCTCATTTTCACCCTTAACCCCCAACCCCAATCCCAAATTTCTAGAAAGATTAGCCTCAGACAACGCCTGCCTCTTCCACTCGTATCTCTGGAAGGCCACTTTTCCCTTGGTTAGGAAACTAGATTGAAGTTTCCTCTTTGAAGATATTGCTCATTTCTTTCTAGAGCATAATATTGTGGGGAGGAAAGGCTTTGATAGAGCAGGGCTTTTCAACCAGTGGTACGGGTACCACCTGTGGTACATTGGCACCTGGCAGGTGGTACGCGACCATCCTAGAAAAGTGGTAGCGGGGGAGGGGAATGAGCTGAACCGGTGGCAGCACCGCACAAGCCTGAGCGAGAGACGGCTGGAGCTGCAGGGCTGTCAGGGCTCACCGGAAGCACCAGGATCAGCACCAGGCTCCAGCTGGAGCTCGGCACTGATCCTGGCGCTTCTGCTGAGCCCAGAAGAAGCGCCGATCAGCTGGAATGGTGTAGCCTCTCCAGGGTCTTGTGATTTACATTCAGATGCTTGGCAACTGATTCATATTTATGATGGTCACAGTGTCCCAGGGTCTTGTGAAATGACCAAAACCTGCTGCAACCACCCAGCAGACGGGGGGAATAAAAACTAAACACCCCCCACTCCACCCCCGCTGCCAATCCTCAACAGAAATGCTCACAACAATGAAAACCTTGGACAGGAGGAAGAGCGCCGCCAGGTGGGCAGGCAGGTGTCTTGCTCGGCTGTGGCTTGGGGGACACTTTTTCAGTGCCATTGTAACTTCGAACAGTGAACTGTTGTAAGTGGAGGACTGCCTGTACTTTATCACTTTTTTCCCTTTTTGGGGGGACACCTTGCTAGGCGACTGATGCTACTCAGATGTTGCCATATCCTAAAAGTGGTACAATGGGTGAAAAGGTTGAAAAGCCCTGTGATAGAGCATGCTGTCTGAATTCAACCATTTTGGGTTTATACAATAACCGCAGTTTTAGCAGAGTATAACTTTTTCCAATGTGTAAATATTGTAGTTGACTCAGAGCAAAAGATTGGGGACCTTCTAACATCAAAAGCCACGTTTGTTCTTATGTTTGACCCAGTTACCTGATCTTGCCTATATTTCTTCTCTGACTTTCCTGATAATTATTTGTCAAGCCATTGCTTTTTCTTCTATCCGGAGCCTCCTATTCTGAGCTGCCTCTTAAACCTGGATGTGCAGGGAAATGGATTTTTTAAAAAAAAAGTCCTTCGTGAGAGTGAATTGCGATTTATTCTCTCTCCTTTGTGAAACCAGGGAACTGACCCATTTTAAATTGCAGTTGTGATTCCAGGCAAGAGACGGACTGAGAGACGTTTCTTACACATTTTAAATTGCAAAGAGGGCTGTTAAATGGCACCTGCCAGCAGTCAATGTCCCTTAAATCAGAAATTAGTTTCTCATGCACATGGTTTGCTTTGAAATCGCACCTACCAGTTCCATTCTCGCTGGAGTGCTTATTTCTAGGAATTTTTAAATATTCATTTATTTATTTATTTTCTCCTTTAAACCTTAAGATCCTCAAGATGAGAATAAAATTGGCATAGACGGCATACAGCAGTTTTGCGATGACTTGGCACTAGACCCTGCCAGCATTAGTGTCTTGATAATTGCCTGGAAGTTCAGAGCGGCGACACAGTGTGAATTTGTAAGGATGGAATTTATGGACGGGATGACAGAACTTGGGTAAGTGCTGGGGCCCATCCTGTGATAATGCATGCAGAGCCTATCGGGCTAAAGCGGCACTAAAACTCTGCCCATGGACTGTTTTATTTACAGGAAGACACTCTTAATTTCCTGCTAAATCAGTCTCTGGCCTAGTTGCGCATTGATTCTGGTGCATAACAAGGCTTATAAGCTTTGCACTTACTAGCTCTTTTGTGGCCTGGAGTTTTTATATATATATAATATATCTGTTTTCTGAGGTTTTCGTGGGTGTTTTGTATGTAGGTCTTTGGTTATTGAGGTTTTCTCCCGCGTAAAATTGGAAGTGTCTTGGCGATGTTTCGACGAAGTCCCATTCGTCATCTTCAGGCTGGTGCTTTCGGCTTCGTGCTTCTAGGAGCAATGTGTGATCGTAGCTGTTTCTTCCAATCAGAGCACAGCCAACCCCCCATCCAATCATAGCACAGCCAAGCCCCTAACCAATCAGAACACACCTCCACCCAATCAGAACACAGCCAGGCTCCCAGCCAATCAGTTCATACCCCCACCGGCAGTTAAAAGGAAGAAACAGCTACGATCACACATTGCTCCTAGAAGCACAAAGCCGAAAGCACCAGCCTGAAGATGACGAATGGAATTTCGTCGAAACGTTGCCAAGACACTTCCAATTTTACATGGGAGAAAACCCGAATAACCAAAGACCTACATATATAGACTATTATATTATCTTTTTTAATCATCAAGAGTAAGGAGCAAAGTGGCTTGAGTGGCTGGAACGCTGGGCAGGAGGTTAGCAAGCCCGAGTTTGAGACCCAAGAATTGCCATGTGGTGGGGTGGAGCTCTCGTTTTTGACTCCAGCTCCTGCTGGGGACATAAAAGGAGCCCCCAACTAGGTGTCCCCAGGTCACCGGCGAGGTCACCAGCTAATGCTAATCCTTTCAACCCGGGAGTCATCTGATAACAGTGATTCTGACACAAGTGCAAAACAATTAAAAAAAAAATCAAGTGTTACAGCAATGTTTTTCAATCTTGGGCTGCTTTTAAGATGTGTGGACTTCAGCACCCAGAATTCCCCAACCAGCATAGGCTGGTGGGCTGGGGAATTCTGGGAGTTGAAATCCACACCTCTTCAAATGGCCATGCTTGAAAAAACACGGAGTCACAGAGTAATGGCAGTGGTGTGGTGACAGAATTAAGAGGAACAACATTGTCCGTCTCTTTTTTTAAATTGTGTTTTTGAAGACTTATGTTTAGCTTTCGTTTTTTAATTGTCGTAAGTATAGTAAGATCACTGAAAACATTTATTTTTATTATGCAAAGTGGGAAATCATTGTATTTTTGTTGCATTGTCTGTTGGGCCATGAAGACTCTACTGTTTTTTCTCTGGAATATTCGTACCTGGAAGTGTAGAAGAAAATGCTCCTTACAGATATTTTAGTACTAGAACTGCACTTGTGTATTTGTTTACTCCTTTGGCATGTGTGTCGATGCAGGGTGTGAGAAAACTGTGAAGCAACATAGATGATAGTGTTCCATATGGCAGTTTTTATACTCCCGATGTTTTCTGAAATGAATTATTTATTGGAAGGAGCAGGCAAATACACAGACTATCACATAATTGACTTGAATTTCTAAGAAATTCCTTTAAGAGGTAACCTTTTCCAGGGGTATATTTTTGTCTTGGTTGCCATATTCACTTATTTGAAAACAAATGAATTATTGGAGAGGACCTGAAAGGGAAGCTGTGATAATTCTTGCAGAATTGTTCTAAACCTCTGCCTCGTGTGGAAATTTCATCCGTAAGTGATTTGCAAATGTATAGATTAAATTAGTGTTGTAATAAAGCAAATGATAGAGAACTTCAGAGATCATCCATTCCAAAAGCAGCTATCGGTTGTCCTTGACTTGCAACCTTTTGTTTAACAACTGTTTGAAGTTACAATGATGTTGGAAAAAGTGACTTGTGACCTGTTCTCACATTTATAATTGTTGTACTACCTCAAAGTCATGTGATTGCAATTTGGGAATTCGGCAACCAGCTCAGATTTATGACCAGTTGCAGCATTTTGCAGTCACACGATTGATTTGCTACCTTTTTTTTGCCAATTTGGCGCGGTGGTTAGAATGCAGTACTGCAAGCTAACTCTGGCCACAGCCTGCAGTTTGATCCTGACAGGTACAAGGTTTTCTCGGCCTGCCATCCTTCCGAGGTTGGTAAAACGAGGACCCAGATTGTTGGGGGCAAAATGCTGACTCTGTAAGCTGCTTAGAGAGGGCTGTAAAGCACTGTGAAGCGGCATATAAGTCTTAAGTGCTACTGCTCTTGCTGAAAACACCCACAGGGGACCAGGATTTGCTTCATGACCACATGATTCGCTTAATGGCCATGCGTTTCTCCTAATGACCCCAGTAAAAATGGCATAAAGTTAGGTCCAACTCCACCTACAACTGGAACGACATGTGACAGAAATTCCTGTACTAATTGTGACCCTAAGTCAGGGGTAGGCAACCTTGGCTCTTTTATGACTCGTGGACTTCAACTCCCAGAATTCCTGAGAACTGACTCAGGAATTCTGGGAGTTGAAGTCCACGAGTCATAAAAGAGCCAAGGTTGCCTACCCCTGCCCTAAGTCATAGACTACCTGTATATGGGATACGGAGAGTCCTCGGCTTATAACCACAATTGAGTCCAACATTTCCATTGCTAAGCAAGGCAATTCTCTACATGGGGCTACCCTTGAAGAGTGTTCGGAGACTACAATTAGTGCAAAATGCAGCTGCGCGAGCAGTTGTGGGCCTTCCTCGTTGTGCCCACATTTCATCAACTCTCCGCATGCTGCATTGGTTGCCTATTGGTCTCCGAGCCCAATTCAAGGTGTTGGTTATTACCTATAAAGCCCTCCATGGCATGGGACCAGGATACTTACAGGACCGTCTTCTGCCATATACTTCCCTACGACCGGTGAGAGCGCCCAGGGTCGGCCTCCTCCGGGTCCCGTCAGCGAAACAATGTCGTCTGGCGGGCCCTAGGGGGAGGGCCTTCTCTGTTGTGGCGCCCACCCTCTGGAACCAACTGCCCCCTGAAGTCCGCGTTTCTCCGACTCTCCCGGCCTTCCGAAAGAATTTAAAAACCTACCTCTGCCGGCAGGCCTGGGGATGATTGTTGATTGTGGTGTGACTGAGGAGTATGTGTGGGGTTTATTTTTTTAATGTTTTTTTTTCCGGATTTATATTGAATTGTTTATTTGTATGTTGTGAGCCGCTCCGAGTCTGCGGAGAGGAGCGGCATACAAATCCGAAAAATAAATAAAATAAATAAATAAATTGTTAAATGACCTCTGGCCCATTTTGTTAAGCGAAGCATCGCAGTTGTTAAGTGAATTGCGTAAACTTTTCAAGCGAATCTTGACTCCCCCCCCCCCACTGACTTTGCGCCCAAGCTTCGATCAGGTGACCACAGGGGGAGGCTGCTTGTGATTCTAAGTGAGAAAAACCTGGTCAAAGTCACTTTTTTCCCCGGTGCCGTTGTGACTTCGAATGGTCACCAAACAGAAAGGTGGCAAGCCTAGGACTGCCCCCTGTCAGTACGGTTCGTAGAAGGATTTAAAAACACGCAGCATGATGTGCTGACTGGAGGAGGAGGAGGAGGAGGAAAAAAACAACACCCCACCTTTTTATGTATTGATACAGATGTGACAGCATAGAAAAACTAAAGGCCCAGCTTCCTAAAATGGAACAAGAATTGAAAGAGCCGGGAAGATTTAAGGACTTTTACCAGTTTACTTTCAACTTTGCAAAGAATCCAGGACAGAAAGGTTTAGGTATGTATGCTAGTGTTTCCTAGCTCAGGGAGGAATGACTCATCTCAGGCACCGGAAAACAGATTCCTCAGCAGTCACTGGGGCTGGACAGGATGATGGAAACTGCCTTTTCCTCTCCAGCGTGATGCCGATCGATTGAGACAAGCCCATTAAGGTCCCTCAGCAAAGTTTCAAAGGTGCCCTTCCCAAAAAAAAGCCAACTGGGTTTTTCGGTTTCCGTTCACTTCAGAACCGAAGACGTTTCTTGGATGAGAAGTGAAACAAAACAAAAAAAACCCAGTTGCCTTTTTTTGGAAAAACACCTTTGGGACAACCATGATCTGGATGATTGAGAATCTCCATAGACCAGGGGTTCTCAACCTTGGCAACTTTAAGACTTGTGGACTTCAACTCCCAGAATTCCTCAGCCAGCAAAGCTGGCTGAGGAATTCTGGGAGTTGAAGTCCACAAGTCTTAAAGTTGCCAAGGTTGAGAACCCCTGCCATAGACCTTCCCTCAGCAAGTGTCATTTCACAAAGTTGTAGTTTGCCAGACACGAAGCCCTGCTGTCAAAGCTTTACAGTTGTTTAGAGGCGTTTCTAGCTTTTTCCTCTCTCCCTGAAGGGCTCTGTTGCTGATCAAGACAACAAGGCACCCCTGAAATTTTAGGGTAGGGTTAGAAGCAAACTCTGCTGACTGTGAAGAGCTCAGCAAGGGACACAAGGGAAGAGAGAAACCCCACTGCAAATGTTCGTTTCCTTTAGCCTAGACCAGGGACAGGCAACCCTCGGCTCTTTTATGACTCGTGGACTTCAACTCCCAGAATTCCTGAGCCAGCCACGCTGAGGGGAAAGGGAGAGGTTTCCAAGCTGAGCCAGCCTGGCTCAGGAATTCTGGGAGTTGAAGTCCACGAGTCATAAAAGAGCCAAGGTTGCCTACCCCTGGCCTAGTGTCTAGTTGGGATAGTCTGAGAAGTCTTTGGTGGGGGTAAAGGTGGAAAAAATTCTGAAATCCAGGAACATTTGAAGCATCCTTGTGCTACAGAATGTTTGTTTTACTTTGTTCATTAATTAATGCATTCCAGAAATGATCGTTCAGCATCAATTTGCTTTAAAAAATAAATTCTTTAATGTTACAGATTTAGAAATGGCCATTGCCTATTGGAACTTAGTACTTCATGGAAGATTTAAATTCCTAGACTTGTGGAACAGATTTTTATTGGTAAGTTCAAATATTAATTGTGTCTTAACAAATACATACATGTCGAGCGTGTGTGTGTGTGTGTGTGTGTGTGTGTGTGTGTGTGTGTGTGTGTGGTATAATCAATACCATTATGAACACTGGGTCTAGATCAAGAATTTTTGCCTGTGAACGTAATAGTAGGTCAGATTGATGCTAGAGTGAACTGGCGGATTTTCTTGTCTCTACTGATAGTCCTTGATTTACAACAGGTGGCTTAGTGACCATTCAGTTAACAACAGACTTTTCCAAAGCTACTTAACACCCGGATGTGAAGCTTTGACAGTCAGGCTTAACCCCCCCCCCCCAATAATCACCTGATCACATTTTGGATGCTTGGCATTCGGCCCACATTTATAGCTGTTTGTAGCATCCCCCAGTTGTGTGGCCATAATTTATGATGTCAAAATTTATGAAATCAAAACACCCATTGCTGGATTCACTTTATGACTGCCGCAAAAAAAATCGTGAAAACTGGAATGGTCATATGGAGACCCGCTTACTAATTGGCATGTCCTACGACTGTAATTCCAGGCACAATTATGGACATAAGTTGAGGATTACCTGTATTTGTAAGGCACCAGAATTACTTGGTTGAGTTGGACAGCTATGGAAATGAATGGAGGGAGGGAGGGAGGGAGGGAGGGAGGGAGGGAGGGAGGAAGGAAGGAAGGAAGGAAGGAAGGAAGGAAGGAAGGAGGGAAGGAAGGAAGGAAGGAAGGAAAAAAAATAACAAATATGACCAGAAATTACAAAAGAAAATGTTTAAAGTTTTAATTGCAGATTGATGACTGAGCAAAGGAATGTGTAAATTCTCAGTCATTTTAAACACAGCCTGTCCTTGGCCTTGAAAGGGTTGTCTAGGAATTGCTGACGGGACCATTTCTGCTTTTGTGGATTCTGCATGAGCATCTACAGCCCATTAAATCTGGCACAGAGCCTAGAGGAGGCACTCTGTTTTAACTGAGCCTCCAGCCAGGGCCTCCTTTGATGGCCCTCCCCAAAGCAGAGCAAAGCCTTACTTCGGAGCACTGCCCGGGAGCTACAGCACAGTAGCAGCCCCTTCGCTGGAAGGGAAACAGTCTCTCTCAGTGCTTTGAAAGTGTGGAAGCTGAATGCCTTCCCAATCCTGCTTTACTCCATCAAGTGAATTAAGCCGCTCTGAGAAGCAAAGCTAGGTCGCCGTGCAGAACCATGGTGCTCAGCAAATGATTAAAGTACCATGAGGCCGAGATCTGAGATACAGATCATTTCAGCCTGGCAGTCCCAAGAAATGTGAAGAGGGGATTCTCCAGTCTTGGAACCACAACGTGTTAAGCATAGAGTCCTGTTGAGGAATCAATAGATAAGTAATATCTTGAATTATGACGGTGGGATTTTTCTCTCAAACAGGAACATCATAAAAGATCTATACCGAAGGACACTTGGAACCTTCTTTTAGACTTCAGCGCAATGATAGCAGACGATATGTCAAATTACGACGAGGAAGGTAACGATGCTTCTTGATGCTATTGCAACTCTTTGTCCAAGCACATTTTTTTTTAACCAACGTTCCCCGGTTTAAATTGTTTTTTTCCCCCTGCCTTTTATTATTTTTAAAAAATAGTTCAAGGTGGTGAACATACCTCATACTCTTTCTTTCTCCTATTTTCCCCACAAAGACAGCCCTGTGAGGTTGGTTGGGCTGGGAGAGAATGACTGACCCAAAGTCACCCAGCCAGTGTTCATGCCTAAGATGGAACTAGAACTCAGGGGAAGAGCCTTCTCTGTTGCAGCCCCGGCCCTCTGGAATCAACTCCCCCCCGCCAGTGTATGTTTGTGTGTACGTTTGTTGTATGAATGGTTTCTTAATTTAGGGGTTCTCTTTTTTATATATGTATTTTTTATATATGTATTATGTAGTTTTTTAATATTAGATTTCTATTTATGCTGTGAGCCGCCCTGAGTTCCCGGAATAGGGCGGCATAGAAATTTAATAAATAATAATAAATAATAATAATAATAATTGGCTCAAAGTCACTCAGCTGGCTTTCATGCCTAAGGTGGGACTAGAACTCACAGTCGCCTGGCTTCTAGCTGGTGCGTAAAGCGCGAGACCGAACTCTCTCTGTATGTGCCACTGATGCTGCTCAAATGCAATAGTTATTTTCTTCAACCCTTATCTACCATCTGATTTGTTCATCAGTTCTCAGAGGGTTTTGTTTTTTTTAATTAGGAAGAACCCAGAGAGTAAACAAAGATCTGTTTGTCCAACATCTGAAAATAAGGCTGATTGGTCATTGCTATAGAGACCAGGATCCTAATCCCAGAGAGCAGCCTTAAGCAAGCTACAGTGTAAAACCTGGCTTTAAAATGAATGATGCTCACAGGCATTTCTCTGCTATGAGGTTTTTTCCCCTTATTTCAACAAAACCAGCTTGCCAAACCAGGTACTGCTGAGTCACTAATCCTGCCGTGTTTCCCTTCTGCAACTCACCAGGCCATTGACTGGGCACATTTTAACAATCCGTCACACCTTTTCCTGTGTATGTTTTTTCTTGGATTGCTTGAAAGGCCTACTGACATAGGTCGGTGTTGACTTTAAGGCCCTTTAAATCCTGTAACAATTTAGGACCTGGTTCTTTGACGGTCCGTGTCTCTTACAACTTACCTTTCTGGTTGTTTAGATCAGTGGGGGGGGGGGTTAAGTGGTTCTGGGATCCCTGAGGGTCGCTCAAGACCCTCTCAGGCGCCCGTCAAATCAAAACTATTTGCTAGATGCCGAAGTTATTTGCAAAAATTTAAATTAGTGTCACCCTTATTATTGTTTGGGTTTACTATTGCCATTTCTACACGAGTCAAGAAATAATTAGGGTGTGAGTGTGTCAATTTTAACTTTTCATATGGTAAATATTGATAGATACAACCTTCTTTATAGCTCCCAAGACCATGGAATACACTCCCCAGCCAAGGTTCATAGGTTCAGGTCCCACCTTAGCCATGAAAGCCAGCTGGGTGACTTTGGGCCAGTCACCATCTCTCAGCCCAAAGCACCTTACAGGGTACATAAGAACATAAGAAGAGCCATGCTGAATCAGGCCAAAGCCCATCGAGTCCAGCATTCTGTGTCACACAGTGGCCCACCAATTGTACATGGGGATCTTGAGCAGAAAGAGAAGGCAAAACCCTCCCTTTCCCTTGACCCCCAACAAATGGTACTCAAGGGAATCCTGCCTGCCTCAACCAACATAGAGGCGGCACATGGACATCCGTTTTAATAACCACCGATACACTTGGCATCCATGAATTGTTGTGGGGAAAATAGGAGAAAGGAGTATTATGTGTGTTCACAGTCTTGAGTTATTTGTAAAGATAATAAAGGCAGGATACAAATAAATTGTTAAATTGTCTTGATTTCGATTTTAATGCCTTATGTTTAAATTGTATTTTGTTGTCAAAAGCCATCTTCAGGGCCTACGTATAGGAGAATAATCATAATCTGAAGAGCTGGCATTTGTTGTTCTTTTCTTTTCTTTTCTTTTCTTTTCCTTTCCTTTCTTTTCTTTCTGAGAGAAAAGGGTAAACTAGTCTGGCTTGCCTCTTCCGGATTCATTGCCTACGCTTCCCTGGGGTTGATGGCAAACACACTCTCTGGGAGCAGGGGCAAAGATTCCCAGAATGGGAAAGCCTGGTTTAGCTTAATTCTGAAATGCTTGGGCCAGAGTGACAATAAAACCAAGGAAAACTTTGTTCAAGGAAGGAAAGCAAACGTGGGTGGATTTCAGCGGGAGAAAAAAAACACACCGATCCTTTCATTTTATAAATGAAAGGTCCCTTGGACTGTGTTTAGCAGAGGCTTCATGGCTGTGTGGCCTCAAGTAGGAAAGAGGAGAGCTCTTCTAAAGCCTGTTTCTTGAAGAGCTTCAGTAAGAAGGGTTTTCTCTGAAGAACTTTTGATGGAAATTAGGAAAAAAGTCTCAGAATGCTTTATTGTGGAACACTAGGCCTTGTTTGTCAGTCCTAGAGGAGATCAACCCCGACTGCTCTTTAGAAGGCCAGGTCCTGAAGTTGAAACTCAAGTCCTTTGGCCACCTAATGAGAAGGAAGGACTCACTGGAGAAGAGCCTCATGCTGGGAAAGACGGAGGGCAATAGAAGAAGGGGACGACAGAGAATGAGGTGGCTGGATGGAGTCACTGAAGCAATAGGCGTGAGCTTCAATGGACTCCAGAAGATGGTAGAGGACAGGAAGGCCTGGAGGAACGTCGTCCATGGAGTCGCGACGGGTCAGACACGACTTCGCAATTAACAACAAACAACAAGGCCTTGTTTATGATATCCCTGCAGCACGATGGAATACTGTTTAATATATCTAAAAAGCATTACAGGAAGTCCTTGATTTACAACCATTTGTTTAGTGGCTTGTATTTATGACGGTCGTAGCAAAAGTCAACGGGGAAGCCAGAGTCACTTAAGAACTGTATTACTAACTGAATGACTGCTGGGACTCACTTAACAACTGTGGCAAGAAAGGTCATAAAATGCGGGCAAAACTCACTTAACAACTGTCTCGCTTAGCAGCAGAAATTTTGGGCTCCATTTTGGTCATAAGTTGAGGACTGCCTGTATAGGGGACACTATAAAAGAAGTAGCACAGAGGTTGGACTTCTGTGTTCAGAGACATTTTTAATACAGTTCCTGGCGAGTGAAGTCTTCTCATTTGTCATCACGTCAAATCCTAATCCATCGACTTCTGGGTCAGTGTATACACACATTTCACATCAGACTTGTATTTGTTGTTGCAATATATCACAAGGAACACCTGTCTATGCTTGACATAATGAATGGATTTTGAGGCGGTCTTCCTCAGCTCCCTTCTATGATCTAAAACAGAGTTCCCCAAACTTTCTGGCTTTGCAGACCAGTGGGGGGGGGATGATTCTGTGTCAGCAGTGGGCAAGCGCACACACACACACACACACACACACACACTCATGTCCATTTACGTGAGTGGCAGACATGTGCGCCCATCATTCACGCAAGTGGAGATGTGCACCCTTGCCCGCCACTTCAGTGGCCCGGTTCTGAACAGCTCAAGGCCCTGTTGTTGGCCACAGCCCAGGGGTTGAGGACCCTTCCTCTGAATGGGTGGGGGGGGGGGAAAGCCACAGTCTTCAACTAAAATTTTGGGAAGATGTAATCCCTTGTCTTTTCCTGTTCTCTTTTTCCCAGGTGCCTGGCCTGTTCTTATTGACGACTTTGTGGAATTTGCACGACCTCAGATTGCTGGAATCAAAAGTACGACAGTGTAGTGCTAACTGAACCTTCTAACATTGTACCTAGTCTGTACAAATAAACATAATGGGGAAAAAAATTGCAGTCACTTTCTGCCAATGACTGAACTGGACCGAAGACCAACCCTCAAGAGATAAAAAGCCGAGGGTGGCTGCAAACTTGTAAGGATATACCTTGGACCATACCAGACTACAGGTGGCTTGGGCCCCCCTCCCAGCCTGGGCTGCCCTTAACCCCTTGGAAACTCCAGCATTGTGGATATCATCTTTTTCCCTCCCCCCCTTTTTTTTATTGGAGCTTCCTAATGCTTTCCATAGATCTTTCATGTTTTTGGATGACTCTTTTTGACATTTCCGGTTCCACCTAAAGTACATTCTGTTTTTTTTCACCAAGCAAACTCTTTGGTATTCCTGTTTCACAGTTCAGTCTCACAATCCACTTGTCCTATTTCTAAAATGCCGAGAGAGAAAGAGAAAAGTTATCTTCAGCTAACATATTTTGGGGCTATCTGCAAAGACTGTGCTGAGACTATCCTAAAACAGTGTGTTTGGATCCATTTTTTTTTAAAATGGTCGATTTACAGCTGTTGTCAGTGTGAGTGGCAAGGGCTTGTTGTTGTGGTTTGCTTGTGTGCTTGAAAGCAGATGTTGAAATGACCCAGCAAAAACCTGGATTGTTGTCCGTCTCTGGAACAGGCGTGCCAGCTGCAGTGGTGCGAGATTCAGTGCCATTGAAGCATAGGTTGGTTAATGCCTTTGCAGTATCCTTGATGTCAGATGTATTGGGTGCCTCATGCCGACAGAGGACGCTTCCTTTAGCATCCTGCTTCTGATGGGTGGCTTTTCTTGAACACAACAGCCCTTTGCCACCTTGTTTCTGCACCCTGTTGTGTGTGCAGCATCAAAAGAAGGAAGGATGATACTGGGCGTGCTTGTTTCCATCTGGTCACCAATAGCTGTCCTGCTAACTTAACTGGGTCACACTGTTTCTCAGGCAGATGTGGGCAGCTTCTTCTGGGAATTGGATCATTATCCCATATTCCCAAAGTGAGAGAACGTGTCCACATTTGATCACCTAACTGCTTATTTCTGTCTCTTCTATTTTTTTTTATATGGAATGGTTGAAATTGGAGTATTATTGAGCCTGGCTATTGCTAAGTTTCAATAGGCTTTACTCAGCAAGGACAGTGGGCACTCTTAACGCAGGAATAAAAAATTGCTCATCGTTGCTCTTAGACTTACCCAGTTTTACTAGTCTTAAAATATCTTCAGTTACCCAGTCTTATTAGTCATTCATTAATTGCCCAGTTTTATTAGCCTTGAAATGCTCATTGTCTCTTCAAGGAACCCTCTCCTATCCCCAGCCACTAAGTTCTACTGAATTGTTAAGACTTGAATGCAATACTCAACTTGTAATACTTGCTACATTTTATAAAATTCTTGATTTGGGCCCAGGAAAGTTTTTGAAAATAACAATGAATGTAATGCAAATTTATCTGAGGCTGAGTAGCGTAAGCCAAACCCACTCGAGTATGAATAGAACTACCACGAAGGTGGTGGGTTGACTTGGTTCTTGTTTTATAGCTGCAGTTCACTGTGATCATCATGCAGAGACATCAGTGCCCAGAACAAGCTTTTTCTGTGAGCCTATGCAAACCTCATCAGCCTGATGCCTGCAGGTATTTAGAATTTCAGATTTGACAGTGGGAGTAGATGGTTTGCAGGTCTGATAGCCTCCAGATGAGGGAAGGGTGTTAGATAGCAACTGCATGAACAGTAACCCCCTCTCCCTTTTGCATTGACCAGAGTGAGGTCTGTGTATGGAGTTATTTAGTAACTGGAGTTCCTACTTATTGCAGGGCCTCCTCTGTTTGGTCATCCATCTTTAACATGCCACTCCAAATTGTATCGGACGTAACCCACCCGAATAGGTTCAGAAAGAGAATCCTTTTAATTTGATTCTGCCATTGTATGCAGCGGAGATTAGCTATGTGCTTTACCGTGCTTGGATCGTAACCAACGCAGATGTAATGTTTTTTAGTGGTAAAGAAAAAAAAAACCCCAAAATTGTCCTTTTGGATACCAGCCAGGGGATGGGGCAGGTGACAATAGGCGTGATGCCCTAATCATATCAATGCTGCAGCTTGCACCAGACATGCATATAATTGTAGCATTGGCATGAAAGCATCATGACACACGTATAATAATTTAGTGGTCACTGCAACTTGCTGCGGATACCATGAAGTGCCCCAGAAACATGTTGTTCCTTTCTCATCTACTTACATTGCTCTCTTCTCTTTTCCAGCATAAAGCATATTTAGCTTGAAATTTCAATGAAGGTGGATGCTAACAGTAAGGTAGTTGAAAACCAGAACGTGTACTTTAGGTCAAGAGCTAGCTGAAGACTGCAGATTGCAATTACTGCAAAGGTCACAGTTTTGAAACACGCTGAAATGGAAAGTGTTTACCCAGGCAAGAGAGGTATTTTCATGTTTTTCAATCATGATGAGAGATTGAAAATGCTACACCCACTGTGGTCCCCAGTATGTTTGGCTTGCCACTTTTTTTTTTTTTTTTTGGTCCAACAGTAGACATTTTTTTAACTTAACACTTGTGGTTTTATTCTTTGTGTTTTTATACGATAGCAGCACTTGAAATACCTCCTGGCTTTTTTAATCGTTTAACACCACTTTGCTCTTTTCTGGAAAAAAAATAATAATCATTTGATAGAACAATATTGGAAACATGGATTTGAGGTATTTAAAACTCCTTTGTAATATTTAAGAACGAGAAGAGCCGGTTTGATGTAAGTTCAGGATGTTTTCTTGCTAATGTCTCTTGTATCCATGACATTAGAATGCACTTTTATGCAGATGCTAAAATAATAGGAAGAAAAATCTTGCTTTTTTTTTTTTTTTAAAAAAGAAACAACTCTTGTCAGGATCCTATAGCCACTCCCTCAGTAACGTTTTGGAAAAGTTTGAGGAAACCATTGAATAAAATTGGAAATCTTTTAGCTGCTGGAATTGACAAAGTCAAGTATGTTATTTACTCTTTTATTGTTTCTTGTGTAAATATCAGCGAAGACTTGAATTATGAAAACTCTACAAAGTGTGCGTGTGCTGTTTTAAAATTTGGGTACAGCTTTCTCAGAATGAGTCATTGATGTATGCTATGTATTTTTTTTGTGTTCCAGTGTTTTGTTTTTAATTTTAATGAGATGTACTGAATTCTATCCCTGTGCTGAAGATTAGGGCATAAATGCCGTGCTGTCCTTGTTTTTTAAGATGATTCCTTTTGCAATGTTGAGGCCTTTTCAACAAAATGGAATTTGCCATCAGTTTGGTACTACACAATTTATAATTACTGTGTAATTATAAAACTGCATTACATAAAGCATTGCTGTCTTAAGTAGCAGAGAAACTGAGGTTGTTTGTGTGATAGCATTCTTGAATTTTAAAAAGTGGTTTTAAATCCAGAGGCAAAAATTGGTCACCTGCTTTTCAGTGGGATGTGTACTGTCAAAGTGGTGCTAGGGTTTGACTGTGTTTAGTGGCAGAAATATTTGGCTTAATTATTTGTTTCTGAATGTAAATGCCTGGCTCTAGCAAAGACTAAAAATGTTCAGACATATCCCCATGTATGTGTGCATGCTTTTTTTTTAAGTTTTAAAAATGTAAACTGAATTTCTACTTGGGTTGATTTAATTAATAAAAACAACCCATACGTGCATCCAACGGTAACTTGACCCTTCC
Source organism: Bothrops alternatus (assembly GCA_034064705.1). Taxonomy (NCBI): domain Eukaryota; kingdom Metazoa; phylum Chordata; class Lepidosauria; order Squamata; family Viperidae; genus Bothrops; species Bothrops alternatus. The sequence continues at coordinate 642,163 of JARGCV010000239.1, forward strand.
TAAATCATTTTCCTTTTGCCAAATACTAGACAAGCAGTAAATGCTTAATCTTAATCTACTTTTGGAGTTTTATTGTATGTAAGACTAGATCTTCTCAGCCATACAGATAATTTGGTAATTTTATTTCAGTCACGTGATCAACATTTTTCTGTAATTTGAATTGTAATTACTGAGAAAAATACTTGCTGCAATCCAGAGTCAATAAAATACTAGCCCAGTTGTCATGGCAAACCTTCACATGAATTATGCCATTGGAGAAGAAGCAAAAATGACTGTTTCTTGATTATTTTTATTTTTTTTAAAAAAAAAATCATGGTGAAGAGAGGAATAAGAGAATATTGCAAATTAACATTGTGCTTGCCATAAAAAAATGTAGATTACGGTTGCACAAAGGAGGTTCTCTTGTTCCCAAACATGGTTTGAAGTTCCTAATTTGGGGGGGGTGAGAAAAAAAATGGTACCTTGATGTTTTATTTGGTTGGTCCAAAGCTATGAATTGTGAACCTGCTAAATAAAGTAACTTATTTCTTGAAAACTACCCTGTGATACCCTTCTGAAGGCCTTTTTTTTTTTAAAAAAAATAAACTTTAAATAAGTTAAACACAATGCTGAACTAAACTGAAGAATTCTGGCCAGAACTGAAGAAGCTTCTTGGATCAGAAGCGAAATGTCTTTGAAGAAAAAAAAAAAAACAGGAGTCCAGTTGCCTTTTGGAAAGCACCTTTGGGTCTCAACTGAATATTGCTTGCAAATCATGTATGTCAGTTGCTAAGAGTTGTAGTTTTCAGATGTCCACTGGCAAAAAAAAAAAAAAAAAAAGCCGTCAGCGAATTGCAGAATAAAGCAGGTATTTGTCATTGAAAAAAAGAAAATCTTACCCGAGAGAGTGCCAAATCTGTTATTACAATAAAAAAGGAACAGGTGTTTCAGGTGCTATGAAATGTTCATCCTCAGGTATCTAAAGAGCAGAGTAAAAATGACCTTGAGTCTAGCCCAGTGCCTGGTGGTGGTGAGGCAGTTTTCTCGGCAGTGTCCTAAACACGTGCATTGCCGGTGTGTTTTTTTTGTTTTTTTTTGGTAACAGAGTCAACAGCCCAAGGATTGATGCCACCAATTAAAGCCAGGCATCAAAATAATCTCCATCATTAAGAGGAACAACAGGCAAATGACCTTTCTTTCTACTATGGCTGTATTCATAAAACCTGATTAACCAGTTCACTGAGTTTTATTTTGTGAGTTCAGGTAACACATTGGCTAGTTTATGGCTCAAGGTTTGTGCTCCAGGTGAGGCAACTGTTAAAAAAAGTGTAGCACATTCTGCAAATGTTATCTGCCAAATCTTTATCCGATCAGATTGGGTGTGTGTGTGTGTGGAGGGACAATGTAGTGAAGGCATTTACTCTGAGGCAAATACAAGAAACAAACATTTCAAACCTCATGTCAAATTATTCTCATGTTATTCAAATGTGGGTTGAATTAGATTCAATGTTGGTAAATAGACGTTTTGAAGGCCAATGGAAGGAAAGTATGTGGGAGTAACATGCATTCAAAAATGTAAAAGTTTGAAAATAAAACTGGATGAATTGAGGCTTGTGCTTTGTTCAAAAACTCTTGTTCCTTTCTGTAACATCCCCGACTTGTTCAGAAATAAAGTCAAGGCAGTTAAAAAGTCAAATATTTTATTCAATAAATATAATTTCCATAAATTTTTGTATAACAACATATTGACATAGCAGTACAGGAAGCTGCATTCGACTGTCTTGCCACAAAGCATCTTAACATGTTAGCTGGTGGCCACAGTGACTGATGTCCAGAATCCTTTGGACCACGGATTGCTCTGGCTTCCGGTTGCTCTGCTCTTGTCCATTGCATACGACTGAAGCAACTCGGGATGACTTCTGTCCTCCCAATTGGAATATTCGGCGCCTTTCCAAAATTTAAGGCCAGTAAACCCCCATCATCCATCATGCTTGTTTAAAACAGATCACCATTAAGGTTCATTCTTCACGAGCATAAGGGCAGAATCAATCAAGCACATTCTAGGAAGCCATCTTTGGCATAGTGGGAATAACATTTCTTTTGCAATCTAAAATTCAAAAATAAAGCATTTTACAAAGGGGAGTGTACATCTCTCAATCTACTACTAAAACAAAACGAGACGGATTTCTCCTAAACAAAGGCCATTCATTTGGAAAGTACAAAAAACTATGTCGATTATGTTGGGTTTCTTTAAAACCAGACATTTGGCTCTAATCTGGTGATAAATTATGTCTTGCTGAAATCATTCATTGAAGCATATTCCTTTTATGTTCCCCTTCCCCCACAATTACGCATGATTATGTTTAATGGAAGCTACTCCCAGATTAAATACATATAGGACTACAAACTCAAGTGTGTTACGCTTTATAGAGGACGAAGCTTTAAAACATTTAAGCCTACTTCCAGAACCTCAGAATTTATCTCAAGAACCTCTAAAATACGGAACAAGACAGAAGACCAAATGTGCAAAGTAGCTGCATTCTCTATATTACTGCTAGCATTTTTTTTTTTAATTGTGACAGCATCGACTTAGCCAGTAGGTTTTTCTAGCACTAGGATATACCTTCAAATTCCATCCACCCCTAAGAACTAAAAGCAGCTTTTACAATTATATGTTCTACTTCGGCTGCTCTAGTAGATCTGTCCTAGGATGGCTGGTGATCTTTAGTTAAGTGCTTAGTTATGTTGAAGAAACTGCAATCTCCATATTGCAACAATGACAGTTTCATTAGTAGGTTTACTGCAATGACAATACATATTAAAAGAAACTGTCCTATATCAAATCTCAGTAGTCCTCAGTTAACACCTGTCCTGTTTTGCAACCAGTTATGACAGCGCTGAAAAACTGATTTTATATCCAGCCCTCCACCTTACAACTTGTTACAGCCTCTCTGATTCACACGGCAACTGCTGTGCATTTGTGATCAGTGTCCTGCTGTCAGAAGATCATTCGTGATCACCACAGCCAGCTTCCAACCAGCACAATGGACAAGCAAGGAGTGCAGTGAAGTTACTGGTCAGTCATACAATGACTCATTTCGTGACCCTGGGCGATGACCGTGCCTCACTTAGAAACATAGTTGCCAATCCCAATTGTGGTTGTTGAGGACTACCTACATCACGGGTGTCAAAACTCGCCGTGTCACGTGACGTGTCATGCTGTATTGCAACTTTTTTCACATTGCTGGAGCTGTGGGCCCGGCCGCCGCATGATGCCACCGGCCTGCAGGCCGGCAGTTTTGACACTCCTGACCTATACCATAACATTTCAGCTCTTGAATTCCTAAGTTTCGGCAGAGTCTACTTCAACAGTACCTGCTGATGCCGGTATTGAAGCAGTTTGTTTCACCATGCGACATATAGTTTGGATCACTGACCTCATCCAACTGCAGGTCTAAATCTATTTGTAGACCAAGACCGAAGGCTCCCCTATTAAGTCAATGGCATACCATAGGAAGAATTCCATAAAGCAGGACGGTTGCATGGCTTAGAACAGGGGTGTCCAACCTGGGCAACTTTAAGACTTGTGGACTTCAGCTCCCAGAATTCCCCATCCAGCATGGCTGGCTAGGGAATTCTGGGAGTTAAAGTCCTTAAGTCTTAAAACTTGCCAAGGTTGGGCACTCCTGGCTTACAGCATCAAGTACTCAGCCACAGTATGGTTACATCTATGTCTTGTTCAGCAAAATTAGCATGCTGTGGTTTAGCTTGAGGCATGTTCAAGATCGCTCGTAGACCGTTTATCTGTGCCTACACAAGACCAAACCAAGCAGTTTCAACTAATCCATTTTTCAGATAGTAACCCATGTTGTTTAGCTAACGTTAATTATTGAAAGACACAATTCTTAACAACCAAGAACGCAATCTTGCCAATAACCCTTTGCACAAAACTGAACAAGAAATATAATACTTAAAAACAAAATGTAAGTACAGGTAGTCCTCAACTTACAATTCACTTAGTGACCATTCAGAGTTACAACAGCACTGGAAAAAAAGTGACTTATGACCATTTTTCACACTTAAAAACGACTTTTGAGGCATCCCCGTGGTCCCATGATCAAAATTCAGACGCTTGGCAACCGACTCGTGTTTATGACGGTTGCAGCGTCCCAGGGTCCTGTGATCCCCTTTTGCAACCTTCTGACAAGCGAAGTCAATGGGGCAGCCAGATTCATTTAACAACTGTTTGTTACTGACTTATCAACTGCAATGATTCACTTAACAACCGTGACAAGACAGGTTGTACAATGGGGCAAAGCTCACTTAGCAACATAAATCTTGGGCTTAATTGTGGTCGTAAGTCGAGGACTACCTGGCATGTATAAACAAATCTGCCCCGTCACTGGTTGTAACTCCATTTTTGTTAGAGGTTTAGTCTGCCTTTTATTACTTTATAAGTACCACTCAAGGCAGTGAACATACACAATACTCCTTCCGCCTTCTATTTTCTGTATATAGAAACCCAGTATTGGAATGACGAATTGTGACTGAACTTTGCAGTTTTACAGTGAAGTTTCTGATCACTTGTTAAAAACACAAGACAATCCAGACATCATTTTCCAACAAATACTAATTCCTTTTATCCTGAGAAAAGTTCGAACTAAAAAAGGGTAAATGCATGGTTCTTTGGATCGCTGGGCAATGTTTAGCGATTTAAAATGCATCTTTTTTCCCTGAGTGTAGTTGATTTACTGAGTGAGTTTATACAAATTCAGCTGCACTTCCATCAACTCCCACGCTAATCAAAATTCATAACAGCACACCCTTTCTTAATAGGACGTACTGGAATAAAATAATAGCATTCTAGAGTTGGAAGGGATCTCTTAAGATCGTTTAATTCAGTCCCTTACGCAGTGCAGGAAGTGCTAAAGCCTTTCGGACAGAGGATTGGCTGGCAGTTCTTACCATTAGGGAATTCCTGCACTGGAAATCTCCTTGACTGTAGTTGTAAGTTCATGTGGAAACAAAAAAAATCAACCTGGCATCTATTTCACAGGTGGAAAGTTAGTACTTTTTAGTTGCAAAGACAATGGACTGAATTTGAGGAGGCATCTCTCTTTATTAGGATCATCAAAAAATCAAGTCCCTTAACTGAGTGGTTTGTAACATGGGTTTTGTGTTCCTGTGGTGGCTGAATGTGAATGTCAACCCTAGGTTATTTCTTTTCAACAGCCATATTCTGAGAGACGGTCGGTCAACTCTATTGTCAACTCGCGTGTCATATGATGCCATGCCTCACCAGGGGAATTAAACCTAGACCAGGGGTAGGCAACCTTGGCTCTTTTATGACTCGTGGACTTCAACTCCCAGAATTCCTGAGCCAGCCATGCTGAGGGGAAAGGGAGAGGTTTCCAAGCTGAGCCAGGCTGGCTCAGGAATTCTGGGAATTGAAGTCCACGAGTCATAAAAGAGCCAAAGTTGCCTGCCCCTGACCTAGACCATCCTGTGGCGGAAAGACAAACTGGACTTGCTTCACTTTCAGTGAGCATAGAGATTATGGCTTTCCAAACCACTTAGCTACTCATCCTGCAACTGACGTAGAAATTCCTGAAGCCAACACGGATCCAATGCTCTTTTGGAGTCCTTCAAGGACTGTCATTTGAGCTCCTTCTGCCCCGAATCCTTTACCCCACCATTGCGCTATGGGTGAGTTGTTCCACTCTGTTCACCAGGACCAAGACTGAACACGTCATCAGTGGCATCTTGATTTGGAACAGGGGACTCTGCAACTTAGTGGAAAGCAGTGGAGCCAAAATACTACAGAGCAGTAGCCTCATCTGGGAAGTTGAAAACTATTCCACAAAATGCGACAATCCATTTTGGTATAGCTGCCAAGAAAAATGACATGATCATGTCCGTGGAGTTATTGGTCTTGAGGGGGAAAAAATGCCTTTCTTTTCGTGTTCTGCAGACCCTCAAAAGACTTAATAGAATTGATCCCATCATCCCCCAAAATATAATGAAAAATCAGCCGGCTTCCTTCCTTTGGCTTATCTCAACTCATACTCTTGCTTAATCAGTTGTAACTCAATTTGACGTGAGTTTCTACATTTGCTTTTTCTTTGTTCTTCAATGTATTTTGCCTAATCCTCAACCTAGAAGGAAACGTGAGTTACTATAACACACAAACATTCAGAGAAAGAAATGACGAAACTTAATCGTGATCCGGTGTAAAATACATTTGCTTTCCTTCCATTTGACCCGACTTGCTGGTCACAGATCAAACAACAGGAGAAGGAAACAGGTCTTCACTCGGTTGTTACTTTTGCCCCTTAGTTAGAAACTGATACCAGGCTTGGACAGATGGAGTCTTAAACTCTTCCTGAATTTGTTTAAATGCATGCTTCTTCTGCACCCTTACACACACTGAGGAGGGACGAGAAAGAAATGGGAATTTAAAAAACAAAAACACGGAAGTCAGTTCCAGTAAGAATTGTACATCTGTGGAGAAAAAGAATTAAATTCTAAACGTCATACAAAACCAAAGTGGAAATATTAATCGCATGATGACGTGGATTTAAATAAATGCTTGGAGTTTTGATAATTCTTTCAATTTTGGATTTTTCTCAAAATTATTATTTTTTGGGGGGGGAGGGGAGGGGAAGGGGAAGACAAACCAGAATGGAAAGGATGGATATGAGTGATCTGTGAGAATGATGAAATGGTGCTCCTTTAAATGAGAACTTGGGGTAGAAAAGGCAGGATAGAAATAAAATGAGCAAATGATATTTGGAATAAGGGGAACACATTAAATACATTGGAATAAGCGCCGGCTGATTGCGAGGGGCCATTTCCCTGAAAAGCTTTGCGTTGTCTACTCCCTTGAAATGAATGGCATTCTGCCAGAAGGCTACTAACCTAGGGAACTTTAAGATGAGTGGACTTCAACACCCAAAATTCTGGGAGTTGAAGTACACACATCTTAAAAGTTCTCTGGTTTGAAAACCACTGCCACACTGAATCAATTTTGCCTAATCCTCAACCTAGAAGGAAACGTGAGTTACTATAACACACAAACATTCAGAGAAAGAAATGACGAAACTTAATCGTGATCCGGTGTAAAATAATCAGCAACATAAAAGGAACTGATATTCCTAAAAGCTATGCAAGTACTGCATATGGCCAATTCAGAGAATTTAAACAAGTGGGGTTTCTGATAACTGCTTAATTTTGGAATCAGGGGCCCAGCCCAAATCTTGGAATGGGGAAGATGACCCTGTAATTGATCTGGAGGGACCCAGAGAGGCATTCTCAAATTGTGAAATTCGCTGCTGGCAGAAAGAAAAAGAACCCCGCCCCCGATAATTTATGATGGGTTTTCTGCAGCCACAGAGGTGTGACTGGAGTAGCAAAAGCAAATGCCAAACTTTCTCATCTCACCCCCCCCTCCCCCACATAGCTTATGGGGGGGGGAAATGTGGGCAGGGGATGTGGGGAGCTAATGCTTTCAATGCTCCTTTTGTGGCATTTGGGCCCACCGACCTGTTTGATTGAGATCAAGAATTCACAGACACAATTTCTTTATGCTAAGGTCATCATCTCGTTTATTGTCCTGAACAGCGTGCAGCTTCATTTGATATAAACTATGTACAAGTGCCACTGTGTATTTTTGCCGCCCCTGCAAAATCAGGGAGAATTCTTAAGTGCTCTCAACAAGAGTATAACATCTCTAGATCAGGGGTTCTCAACCTTGGCAACTTTAAGACTTGTGGACTTCAACTCCCAGAATTCCTCAGCCAGCAAAGCTGGCTGAGGAATTCTGGGAATTGAAGTCCACAAGTCTTAAAGTTGCCAAGGTTGAGAACCCCTGCTCTAGATAAACAGATTTGGGGGGGGGGCGGAGGGAAGAAGAAAAATAATGCCTCAAAAAGCATCCCTTCCCCCCAGATTTAAATCAAGAATGTCCAGAAATAAAGCTAATTTATTTAACAGCTTCCTTAAGACTCCCCCCCCCCTGCAAATGAAAGTAAATATATGTGTCCCAGGATAATGTTGCAGGATCCAATCTGAGTCGGTCACTGGGACCAAAGGTTTATTCTTCCAAGCTTTTGGGCTTGTGCCGGAGCTCATTCTCCCTCTCCAGAATATGCATCCCCTGCCCAATGTTCAAAATCTTTCAGAATTAGCTAAGACAATTTATGAAGGACGATCTTTTCAGCTTGTGGAATAGAATTCCATTTCCCAGTTTTAATAATTAGTTGTGGATATTTGGGAGCCAAAGCAATCGCTTTTCTAAAGGGTTTCTAGCTTATTATTATTATTAATAATAATGTGACCGTGGAAAATTAAAAGCATCCATCAAAACAGTGCTAATGTTTCCAGCGGAATGTACAATTTTTCAACAGTATTTGTTGCAAATACCAGGCTTAAATCTTTTCCCCCCTCCTAATATATGAACCTGGCCATGACATTTAAAAAGGATGCCATAAGGGGCTGGTAGATTGGTTACAACCAAGTTGTCATATGGATTTCCACAACGCATTGAGAAAAGTCTCAAGTAATGGATTCCATTGTGGATAACGTCAAGAAGCTTCGGTCGCTGGTACAGAAAGGTTCCGTAGAGCTCCATGATCTAAAGTAATAACAAGAAAGAAACGTTGCTGATGGGAAGCCCGAGTTTTGGTCCCCTGCGTTTTCAGAAACATATATCCAAAATGACCAAGACACGATCTAAAGTTGGTGGCAAATTAGGCACAAAGATGCAGGAAATTCCCAGGACCATGATCAGAAATGTTAGGGTTGTATACGTTCTTGGGAACGTATTATTGTTAGATCAGAGTTACGACTTGTTTTCATACAGTTACTCTAATCCAGAGTTCCATATGCGTGAAGGTTTCATGTAAACACAGGGATGCTCTAAAGCAGAGGTGAGGAACTATGGCCCCTTTATGACTTGTGGACTTCAATTCCCAGAATCCCCCAGCCAGCAAAGGCCACAGTCCCCCACCTCTGCTCTAAAGCTTTTCCCTCTCATAGAAGACAGGGCCAAACCCCTGTATTCTAGGAGGTTTATGTCTCCAGAATGCTGATTTTGCACATAAGCAGAGCTACGAAGGAACAGAAGGAATCCTATAGTTGGTGTCCAACTCCCAAATGAGAGATAATAATAATGATTGATGATGACGATAAAGTTGGAAGGGACCTTGGAGGTCATCTAGTCCAACCCCCTGCTCAGGCAGGAAACCCTATACCATTTCAGACAAATGGCTGTCCAGTCTCTTCTTAAAAACTTCCAGTGAATATTCACCCCAGCCACCCAAAATCAGCTGAGCAAAACTCTGCAAATGGATATGTTTAATAACACAACGCTGAATTTGGAGCAATCAATGCAGGGACAGTTGGATGGAAGAGAAATGAAGAACAGAGTTTGATGATTTGGAGAAAACTGTGCACAGTGAAAAGAAGAAATGGAACTAAGGTTCTATTAAGCGATTTAATAGATGTTCATTCTGTTAAAGAGAATGTTAGGCACTGTATTGCTTTCCTTTATACTCCAAGCATTTAAGCACACAATTAGATGAAATGTGAGATCACTCGTCCAAATTATTCAATAGGTTTGATTTCATACTCTGATCCTCATATTTGACAGAATATTAAGTACGAAGAAGATATGGTTGGTAATGCAACTTTCCTTAATAGTTGGTAAAGACCACAGAAATCAGTTTAGATTTGTAGACACTGGGAGACTGTACACCTGCCAACTGGACAGGAATCCTGGACTCTCCACCTGAGACGTATCTTAATGGGCTTCAGATGAGACCGATCCTCTTCACAAAGACAGAAGTGAAGGGCTGGCTAATGCCGCACAGATGATTTCCATCTGTTCCATCTATACTAATTATGTTACGATGGAACAAATAAAGAAGAGATGGCCTGCAGAATACATTTTATTTGGATCACTTCTGTAAAGTATTATGGATCATTGCGGTAAACCATTGTGGAAATGTTTTTAACTTATATCCAGGTCAGCTACTATTGCAAGGAAAGTGACTAATACGTTTTCCAAATCAAAATATAAGGCTAAGTCCACTTTGCATCTCTGCCTACTCATAAGGAAGGTTACAAAGTGTGTGAAAATTTTGCGCCTTGAAAATATGCATTTCTTGGTATTTTGCTTAGGGAACTAACTACTGTCCAAATAATTCTGGGAAATGACTGTGCTCTCCCAGATTGTCATTACTATTAAATCCTTGATTTTAACGAATCAAGTTGTATACAAGTAAGATCAATTGTTGCATTATGAAATACTCCAGTCTAGACCCCAGTGTCAAAGTGCCTGGAAGGCAGTACGGTTTTAAATCTTGTATTGCAAAATATAAATTAAAGACAATTTAGAAGTTTGTTCTAATTGGCAGAATTTCAAAGTACTCTTTTGGCAATCCGTCTTCCACATGTCAACCTGCAGATTAGATGAGTGAGTACTTCATCTTCTATCAAACATGAGAGTCAAATCATATCCTTGTGTGTGTCAAGATGATAAAACAGAGAAAAACATTTTGAAAAAAATCACAAGATGTATTTATTCAAAGTTGATTTCGAAGCTGGCAGTACCTACCTTTTGCAAGAACCATAGCTAGGACTTATGACCTTCTGTCTTAGTGACATTTTTACATTAAACTTTCAATGTACAAGATAGCACAGACTTCTGAATATAACACTTGCTTCATTTCCAACGTAACATCCCATTGTATGACTAAAATGGGGCTAATGAGATAGGAGTAAACTCCTCCAAAATAATTTCAATTTCCGATCCAAGGCTGCCTTCAGACATTAATTATTAAACCACTTTTGTGGATTTGTGCAATCCCTCATTCCATCATTGGTCATCGTCTGCACATCATGCTAAACCAGAAAAAAAGACTAGCCAAGGTTACACCAACTAAGCTTAGCATATAATGAATCTGCTATGTTTTTGCCTGAATGGGCTACACCTGTTGCATACCATACAACCCAACAGTGACTACAAACATAACTCTCTCTCGTGGAAGAATGACGTGGATAACAATCATTTTAAAGGGTGGACATGAAAGAGCTTGATATGAAAATTCTGGTGCAATCAAGGTTGCTCTCCTTGACCATAGGGCTGAAGAGGGACTATCCACAGGGAGTGGTTAAAAAATCAAGACAGCAACCATGATGGTTTGATCAAGGCTCTGTGTCTGAGGCGCAAAGTATAAAACCTCCCGGTGGAAGTAATCCTGAAATTTGCAGAGGAATGCTTTCGAAGTATCTCTGCATGGTGAATTATAGAGACACACTGCATACCCTCCTGACGGGTGACCTTGACACTGACAAGGCCTCATTCCATACACATTCCAATCATAAGTAGTGGCAGGCAGGCATTCTAATGGTAGAGAATATCCAAGAGGTGCAAAGATACCTTATCAGAATTCATTACCCGGGGAGGGAAAAAGCTAATCTGAGATCAAGCAGATACTGCTCCCGGTTTAAAAATGTCTAGGAAATATTTTATTTTATACATCTTGCCTTCTTTTCTTTACAAAGAGAGACAGGTTACTATTTTATTTATTTTTTAAATCCGGCTTGTAACAGTTCCCATTTTATGAAGGGAAAAATAATCATTTGAGTAAAAAACTTTAAATGGAGCTGGACAGGGGATAAATAGACTTGAGGATATTATTTAAAAAAACAAACAAAAAAACCAACAATAAGAGAAAGTAACATTCAGAAGAGCTGAGCACTGAAAATTACAATTTAGAAGTGACCGTTTTCCAACATTTTTTTTTTAAAGTAACCAACTACTAATAACAAACTACTGCATCCTTAGATTAGGAGTGCAAACATCCAGCTGACCAACAGATAGCAGCAAACAAACATAGAAAACTAATACTCTATGCCAGTATTCAAGTGTTCAAGTTGGCCAGGTTGAGAAACACTGCTCTATGCCATCCAATGGTTGTCTGTCCTTTTTTTTGCCACAGACACCCGATAGCTGTACTACTAACTTGTGTGGGCCATTTGCAAGCTCTCCAGATGTTTCTACTGATCTTCTGAAAGCAGTCTCCTACTTTTCTTGCCATCCAAAGAGGACTGCAAGACATCCGTGCCCTCTCCTTGTTCAAGTCTGTCTCCCCCAAACTGGGAATCTTAGCCTAATAGCTTGCTTGCTCTCAACTTATCTCCACTCAAACTGCTGTTTGAGTGTGACCAAGGCTGAAGAAAGTGCTCTCATTGGATGCTTGAGAAAGATGGTTAATATCAAGGAAAGTAGAAAACAATCTTAACCTGGCACTTAGAAAAAGCATATAGAAACATTGGGCAAATGCTCCTGACCGTCTTGTCCTACAACTTTGTAGAGTTTTCACCTGTTCTTTTTAAGACGCAACGGGTAGAACCTTCTGTATGTAAATTAAGACATGGTTCTCATTGATCTTCCTGGTGAGGATCTTTTCAAAACTTACAAAACAGACCTGTATAAATTAGTGAACATATAAATAGGTTTAGCATTTATTTCTGAATGGCATTGTGCTACTTTTAATCATAATTTGGGGTGGCTTTAGATTATTATTATTTTTTACTCAAGATATGAGCTTTGTTTCATATTGTTAAAAATAATTGATTTTCGCAGTCGATGAACCAGAAATTTGAGGAAACCCGCCAAATTTTCCTTTTTTCCTGAAGTGAAAATTTCTGGGGAGAAAACGCCAACCTTGCAGAGCTAAAAGGAAACTTGGCTGCATGTCTAGAAGTGGAGACACATGTTGATCAAACACAGGACACGCCTTCTGATTTCAAAAGGCAAAGCAGCTAGATCATGGGAAGGGAAAAGAGGACAGTGGTCTGATTTTAAGAAAAGGACATACAAGGGAAGGGGAGAAACTATACTGAAATGGGCAGATAAGTAGACAGGCAAAAACGATGCACACAGGGAGCTCAGAGCAAGAAAAAGCCGCCTTGCACACTTCTGAATCACTGGCCAGTGCTCAAAATGAACAGGGAAATGGTCCCCTGAGACAGCTTATTACGCCAAAGCCACTAAAGGCACAACAGCAGTTGTGGGATCAGAGAAAAGACGGCATAATAAAAAAAAAATTCAACCAGTTTTTCAACAACAACCAGTAACGCAACGATCTCTCATTTCCCCCACATTAAAAGCACAAACTTGGATCTTCTCTAAGATCCCAAACTGAACCTAGGAAGATGGTTTCCTGTCTTGGACTGGACTAGACATCTATAGTTGTCGGTTCATCGTGTTCCAGTTTATAGGAGAACTGTCTGCAGCAAAGGCATTTCAGAGAAATTCCACACCTGTTGACTCGGGTGGGGCTGCATCGTCCCATTATTCGCTCCAGCATTCTTCTAAAAGATGTGCAGGCTGGTTCCCCATCGGAGAAGCAACACATGGACTCCAAGCAGTTGACACCTGGACCTGTCTTAGTAAGCTGTGGATGGGGGGGGGGAAACAGGGAAAGCAAGCAGGAGAGAAGTTAGCAAACCCTCACCGGATCTTTGTTTTTTTGCTAGTATAATTACAGACATTTTAGAAGCAGAGATGCAGTTCTGATTTAGCTTGCATGCATCTTCTGTGTATTTCACGTAAGCGCTGGGAAGCTTAATTCTATAAAAAGTCTGAGAGGTATGATACCGGTAGTAGTAACGATTCATTTGTCTATTTGACAATTGAAGGCCAGAAGATCTGAGAAGTAGGTTCCAATCTACCAATCACTTGTCTCTCTACCACTAATTAACAACCAGCACTCAGGAATCTATTTGCAAAGTCTGGCTGACTTCAAGGGACCTCAACGGACAGAAATTCTGATAGAAAAAAGACTGAAGTTGGATCATTCGTAGCTGCTTGCCAATGTTTTCTGCACAGTAAATCAGATTCACTGAGAATACACTGATCCAAGCAATACTGTGGCTGCCCTTTCTCGGTGCCTACAGGCTATGTGGGCCTGGATGGAGAACAATAGGCTTCAGCTGCACCCTGGCAAGACAATGGCTGTGGGTGCAAGGGGCCTTAGGGTCCAGTTGTTTATCACCTTTCGTTCTGGATAGGGGTTGCACTAATCCAGGGTGTTCTCCTGGACTCACGACGCCCTGCTCTTTGAGGCAGCTGTGGGTAGGAGGGCCTTTGTATAACTTCATGTTATGCAGCAATTTTGTCCTTATCTGGATTTGGCAGCCCTCTGCATGGTCACTCAGACCTTAGTTACGTCTCGGTTACATTACTGCAATGCACTCTACATGGGGCTCCCTTGAAGAATAGTCCAAAGCTATAGCGCATGCAGAATTGATGGGTTAAGACGATCTTATCCCTGTGCCATCCATCTAATTCTTCTTAACTTTTTGCAGAATTTTGAAATTTTAATGTGCATAGTTTTTAACATGATCGCCAACGTCCGATAATGGATATGGCACAAGAAGAAGTAGAACAGTTTTTAAATTTTAATTGCATTCTATTTATTTTTTTTTATGTGCTGCCCAGAGTTACCCTATTGAGCAATGGGCGGCATATAAAATAAATCATTAAAAGAAAGTATCTAGTATCCATTTTCTTATTTACGTTAATATGGTTAGCATAAATAATATAGTCTTAGATATTTTATGTTTATGTACAATGGCTGCAATTTGACATGCATAGTATGGAAAAGTTTAGAATACAATTTGCGACCCTAATGCAGAGGTTCCCAACTTTTCTGCTTTGGGGGCCCGGAGGGAAGGGGAGGGGGAGGCGCCTTTATGCGCGCATGTGAACAGGGCCGCAAGTGCAATGCTCACGGTGACATTAGCATGCACGACACTCACAGCCAGCAACACTCACCGCGACACTAGCGCATGCGCGACTCACAGCAACGCTATTGCGAGGGGGAGGCAAGTGCACCTACACCCGTGCATGCACTGGCCAGCCACTCACGTGGCACGGTGGTCAACAGGCCACAGCCCGGAAATGAGCTGTGGCCCACAGGTTGGAGACCCCTGCTCTAACGTGCATGAAGACAAATGCAAACCAGTTACATTTCTTTCTTTTTTTAAAAAAAAATAATAGATACCTATTTTAGGAACCCCAGTTTTGAAATATATGCTTTGACTTAACATTTTTGCTAGGGCTAGATTAGGGTCAAAAATACATCTCTGTGCTGAGAATGTTTCATGGGATGGTTTTAAGCAAATCAACTATGCCTGCACTGTTATTGGGAAAGGCGTGTGAAGCAGCTGAACAGTTATAAATGTATCAAATGGTTTAAATATTCAAAGATTGAATACAGGTATTCCTTGACTTACAACAATGAATTTAGTGACCGTTTGACGTTACAATGGCAGTGTGACTTATGACCAGCTTTCCACTTATGACCGTTGTAGTATTCCTGTGGTCACATGATCAAAATTCAGAAGCTCAGCAACTGACTCATATTTATGATGCGCCCTGTGTCCCAGGGTCATGTGATCCCGTTGCAACCTTCTTACAAGAAAAATCAATGGGGACACATGATTCACTTAACAACCGAGTTACTAACTTAACAACCTGTGATTCACTTAACAACATGGCAAGAAAGGTCATAAAATGGGTCAGAACTCACTTAACAACCATCTTGATTAGCAGCAGAAATTTGGGGCTTAATTGTGGTCCTAAGCTGAGGGCTACCTGTATTGCTGTGGGATCAGAAGCAAGAGGGCGAGAATGATGGATTTATGTTCCAAATGCTGCACAATATATTTTTAATCATTTGATTATACTCATTCTATCATACACTGGATGAATAAATAATGGAACCAGCTTTTCCCCACCGGATGCTCCGAGACATCACCATTAAAACATGAACATCATTTTTTTTAATGCCATGACACTCATGGAGATGCTAACATTCACAGCAATGAGATGTTATGCACTCCACTCAGTTGCTGGCCGGCCACTTTGCTGTGGTGGTAAAATGTGGGTTGAAATAAAAGTTTTTGCAAAGTTTTCAGACCTTTTGCAATAAGAAAGGGAAAAAACTGTACATGCAATAATGTTTTATGAAAGAGTTCCCTGAGGTCTGAAAATTGTTTCAAGGATTCCTCTGTTAAAAAAAAAATACTGAGAAAGACTGAAAGAGAAGAGCAAATCCGTTCTTATTCACATATCACATAGAAAAAAAATGATTTTTCAACATTTGTTTACTATTAGATTTAAGAACAAATCTCTATTCATATCTATGTAGTAGTAGTAGTAGTAGTAGTAGTAGTAGTAGTAGTAGTAGTAGTAGTAGTAGTAGTAACAACAACAACATCTCCGGGATACTGGATGTGGCAGTGCCTGAAGACAGCAGAATAGACGAGAAAGAACTGGAGAAGATAACAAAATACAAAGACCTACAAATAGAAATAGAAAGACTGTGGCAAAGGCAAGCAAGGGTAGTACCAATAGTAATAGGCGCCTTGGGTGCAATCCCAAAACAACTGGAGCACCACTTGAACACCATCGGCATTGACAAATTTGCCATTAGTCAATTGCAAAAGGCGGCCTTAGTAGGAACTGCTTCCATCCTGCGACGATATCTGTAATACTGTTAAACATCCACATCTGCCTATCCCAGGTCCTTGGTAAGGACTCGATAGGTAGACAAAATGCCAAATCCAGTCTGAACATCTGGCTGACTGTGCGATGATGATGATGATTATTATTATTAATAATAATAATAGTTGGAAGGGACCTTGGAGGTCAACTAGTCCAACCCCCTGCTCAGGCAGGAAACCCTATACCATTTCAGACAAATGGCTGTCCAGTCTCTTCTTAAAAACTTCCAGTGTTGGAGCATTCACCGCTTCTGGAGGCAGGTTGTTCCACTGGTTAATTGTTCTTCTCTCTTTGGTTAGTTTCCATCCATTGCTTCTCTCTCTCTCTTTTTCTTTTTATGACCCTTTTAATCCCTTGCTTCAGGGTGGGGTTGGAATGACTGAATGGAGCTGAGCATTTACTGGCCAGATGTTCTTCCTAACATCTATGCGGAGTTCACAGCAGGTATTTTCTCTTTATGCCCTGATAGAGAAACATCAGCTTCTACCTAGGATTGAACTCTCAGCCTCCTGAGCGTGAGGCGAGCATCTTCACCTCTAGACCACCGTGCCGCTACCTTTGTTTCTCTTTATTTATACCTAGTTTTTCCCCTTCTGCTATAAAATGGCCTACAGTATACCATCAAAGCTCGAAGAAAGTGGTGATTAAATACCATGACACCAGTTCTTAAAAAGAGTTGGGAATAATTTTCATCTTGCATAAAGTGGCCATAAGAAGCTCTAAAGAGAGAACAAAGCAAAGCAAAACAGATTATTTATCTGAGAGAAGAATCAATGTCATCAAGGAAAAACAAGGAAAAGCAGCAGGACATTCAGCTGAAATTGCAAAATTAATATGGAAACTCATTATTAGAAAAAAAGGCACTGAGGATTGAAAAGTGAGAGGTTAGTGAGGCATTTAGGACTAAAAACAAGAGGCAGCAATTACTTACATAGCTAAATACCTTTTAAAATTAGTTTTAAAATCTATGCCAGAAATATCGTTAACGCTGCTCAGAAACACTTGAAAAATTCCCTTTTCTCACTTGAAAATATCTACTTGTTCTATTACAGTTTGAACTTAAGAGGTTTACTAACAATTAATTGCCCATTTGCTGTTGCAAATATTAGCAGAAGTGGCATAATTTGCCATCTGGTCAGAGCTGGAAAAATCCAGCTGGACTCACAGATATTGTAGAGGAATCAAAATTTAAAAAAGACAAGACGATGCTGGCTTTGAAATATTTACTTGCAGTTAACCAGGAATGGAATTTGTGGAAAAGACAGATCCTGGTAAATCTGTAATTCTTTAAACTGCTGGACCCAATTACACCCTTTCCCAGTTTTGAATAAAGTTATTATCCCTCCCCACAAAAAAACCCAGGATTCTATTCTTTTACAGGCGTCTTGGCAACAGGACATCCAAACGGGATCCCTGACTCACAAACAAGCAATTACAAATTGCTCTATTATATCCAATATGTGCCCAAGTCTCTCCCCCCCTCGCTCCCAATTTAACAGGCACGGTGATAGAAGAACAGATGAAGTGCTCTACTCAGTATCACATTATGTGAAAAAAAAAAAAAACCAAGGAAAAAGAGCACATTCAAGCAAAACAGCCTTATCCTACACTCATGTTAATCTACATTTTCAGCAAAGATAGTATGTTCTCTGAATTAGTAAGCATTTCCTTTCCCTCAAATAGCCTGTTTGTTATGGTTCCGGCTAATGAAACACTTCAAAGAACTTCCAGGCATTGATTTCCCTAAAAGTCTTTTATTGCTTCAAAATGTCGGCACAGGCATAACGAAGTCTATGCTAAGATCTAAGTTCTCTTCCTCTGAGCAGTTAAATTATCAGCATGTTCCCTCCCTAAATTAGCTGTCATATGTCACATTATCCAATTAGTGTGAAGGTCAAAGGTTTCCTTCCTCTTTCTTTCCCGGGCTTTACCCCCACCCTCTAAGCTCTGTATTAACCCCAAAAATACCAGACAGTTCTGCATATTGTCAAAGCAAGAATATACAGTATTTGCAGTGTTGACAATGTTATAACTAAGATTGTCTGAATCTGTCCCTTTCCCTTTTTTGTAGATAATATAAATGCAAGTTGTAGCACATGTTATATTTGAAGACCTCATACAATTAATACCTCAGGCCAATTAAGATATAAAGCTATTGCTTGAAATAGAATCTATGGAGATTCTCAATCCTCCAAGTTATGATTGTCCAAATGGTACTTTTCCAAAAGGCAACTGGACTTTCTTGGGTTTTTTTTTTCTTTGAAAGTGTTTCACTTCTCATCCAAGAAGCTTCTTCAGTTGAACTGGATGAGAAATGAAACATTTTCAAAGAAAAAAAAAACCCAAAAAAGTCCAGTTGCCTTTCGGAAAAGCACCGCTGGGACTTGTAAACTGTTTCCGTAGTTTGCTTCATAACTGGAAACAAGGTATTATATAACCAATTTTAAAAAAGAGCAGTTGGTGAGAACTCTCCCAGCCACCCAATCAATCTCCAAACTTTTTGCCCGATATGTGGAAAACTGGATGACCAGAAGGAAGTCACAAACTTTTGACATCTGTAACAGTCAAAATTTTAAAAAGGCCACCGGATGGTAGATCACTCTATTACGCTGAAAGGCTCAATTCAAAACTTTCAGCTCAATGGATTCAAAAGAAAACTTTACACAGCACTTACTGGGTTCATCTTTCACTCTGATTCAGGAGATAGGCCCTGATTATGGAAGAAATGGAGACCGATATTGAAAGAAATCTACTAAGTCTAATATTAATAATAGCCATTCCAATACAAAGCTCAAATCAGAGTAGATCCCGAGGGTCTCTATCAGACATATCAATGGAGGGAAGTGTTAAAACAGGATTTTCTACCTGTTAATCAGAGGGGAACTTGACGTGTTACCCTGTAATCCAGCATTTCTTAACCTTGGCAACTTGAAGATGTGTGACCTTCAATTCCAGGAATTCTCCAGCCAGCATAGTGGCTGGGAAACTCTGGAAGTTGAAGCCCACAAATGTTCAAATTGTCACGGTTAGGATACTCTGCAGTAACCAAGAACAGAAAATTGGCATTTTCTAGTCTAGGGTGTATCTTGATTGCAGAAGAACAAACAAGACACCTGCAGACCTTTAAAATAGTCACAACTATTTTCAAATGAACATAGATTCAAGTGGAACTGGATTTGAGGCAGAGATAGCACAGGATAACATTTACAAAGATAAAAAGGAAACCTAGGAATGTTTATTAGGAAGCCTACAGAACCTATGAAAATACTCCCTTCACCAGTCTAATCTTCTACTTACCAAGACAGGTTGGGAAAGATTGACAATTGTGAAGTATCTCCAAACAACCCCAGTAAATATATTTTTACTCTTGTTATTCAAAAATATTTGACTTAATTAAGACCACAGTTCCAGAACTATTAACAGAAGACACCCTTTAAATCTAAGGGCTATTACCCATGAACGAAACAATCTATATGATTAATCTTAGTTTTTTCATTAATTTCACAGCAGACAAACTGCATCTTGCATAGCCCTTAAAAGTTAAGAGAAAACGAACAATTTACTAGGGAATGTCAAAACGAATTTGGTATGAATTTGAACCAGAAGACCTCTGAGGTCTCTTCCAGTTCTATGATTTATGATTATGTGATATGCAAATTCACTACTACCTTGGGAAATGCTGTCCAAAAGTATATGCTTAATCTCTACCATTTAATATATTTGGCTCTCTCATCTTGTATTTCCAATAACAAAGCCACTACCAGTATTTATTAGTTCACATTGGCCTTCAACATAGACGACAGGAAAGAGGACTGACATTTTGGATAGACTTTGTGACTCCCACTGCACACACCCCTTAAGGCTTTTCTCTTGCCATCAACAGGTTGGCCAAATTTGGAGGGACACATTAATGCTGGATGTCTTAATGCTCCTTATTCACCGAGTCTTCTTTTGAAGCACAGCATGACCATCGGTTTGTTATTTCTAGAGCAGTTACCATGGTTCAACCATCATTTGGTGCTGATGGAAGGAAAGAGGGGGCGACACAAGTTGAGACACACACGCAGAATGGCTGGATAAAACTTGGCTAGCAGAACTAGACCGTGCTCTAATCTTTACATCTTAAAGACACATGACCTTTTGTGCCATCTCTCCCTAACTTGGGCACCTGTGAAATAGAGACACTTCAACTGCCAGACTTTCCAGGTAGTCACAGACACAGATGGAAATTCTGGGAGCTGAAGTCCACATACCTGGACGTTTCCCTGATAGGGAACATTTGGCTCCCAATGTTAACAATAGATCTGGAAACTAAGAACAAGGTCTTGCATATGGTCTTCATATTAGTGCAAATTACTCCTGTATTTAGCAATAACAATGGTGCTTAGACGTACAGTATATACCACGGCAATGTTTTACAGCCCTCTCTAAGTGATTTATAGTGTCAGCATATTTGCCCCCCAACAATCTGGGTCCTCATTTTACCGACCTCGGAAGGATGGAAGGCTGAGTCAACCTTGAGCTGGTCAGGCTGGCACTCAGCAGAATTAGCCTGCAATACTGCATTCACTGCTCCACCGTGGCTCTATCTTAATTGCCCAGAGATGGGATGCTTAGTCTCTAGCATCCCATCTCTGGGCAAATTTAATCCTGACCCAATGAATCAGCTATGGGTTTCAACTGCAGAAGTCCTCACCCAGCCCATTCCCTTTCTATCAACTGTCCTGTTAAGTAGACATACCCATAATATACTTAGATGCAAAACATAAACATACAGCTACGTAAACAGTAAGAGGAAAAAGAATCTAGTTAGCAAAAGGCACAATGATCTACAAAGGAGAGACTCTTGCTGCAGCTGTTTCCATTCGACAGTGCATGCCACATGCACTGTTAACATCATGGATGGTTGAGTTAGGCAGAAGCGCTCAGACCATGCTTGATTTTTTTAAAAAGTGTTATTTTTATCACAGAACATGGAGTAGATCGGGATTCTGCACCCGATTATCATGCTTACAATTTTCCCCTTGCCCCTCCCACCCCAAGAAGTATTAGGGAAGAAATGAAACACATGCTAGAGTTGGCCTGCGAACATACGTGGCAAAGCTAAGGGTAAGGCAGAAAAGTACCAACTTGTGCTGCTGTGACTGCCCTCTTAGTTCACACTAGAGTCCAACATGCCATTTCCCCTTCTCTTAGTGCTGGTTAGCTGACCTTCATCATGCATAAAATTGGATGGAGAACTGCCCCTCCTACTCTACCTAATTTTGCTCAGCTGACTCGTTGCCCTGGACAACGGCTGTAGTGCGATGCATTCCTCACTTAAAGCAACTCTGCTGGAGTACATCTACAAGTGGATAAAGAAGGGATGGAACACACAGATCAGTGAGAAGTAGTCACATTGTTCAATAAGGCAGACACAGGACAAAGTTCTCAAAAAGACACAACTTTCATTTGCAAAGCATATATGTGCAGAGACACTGGTTTCTGAACGATTAAGGGTGGAGAACCACATGATCAATGCAGAGAAGAACATTGGTTTGCAGTTTAATACAGGAAGTATTTATACCCATCTGCATTGTTTAAGGGGAATTTGTGCTAAATTCACTTCCTGGTTACGATTCCTTTGACTTTAGCTGTTGGCTGTTGCAAACCAGTGTTCCTTACACATAGGGAGACTTTATATAAGCAAGCCATTTTCTAAAACCACCTATGTCATTCAGTCTTAGCTGCCGAATTTTAAAGCTGCTGTTTGCATTTAGAGACGGGGGTTGGGATGGACAGATAACCACATCCTACTTTTTAAAAAGGGAAAAAAGGGGATTTCTTACAGAGATGTTTTCCTTAGAGGTAGTTTTTTTTCCTTCTATGAACCACATAATGGCATAGAACAGTGATGGCGAACCTTTTAGAGACCGAGTGCCCAAACTGCAACCCAAAACCCACTTATGTATCGTCGGGTGCCGGGTGGGCGTGGCACATTGGGTGGACATGGCTGCGGTGGTAACGGCAGACTGGGCAGGACTAAAAAGTTCAATCAATCAATTCCAACTTTGCGAGAACTTTTTTTTTTTCATGAGAAGTTGAAATTGATTGATTGATTGAACCTTTTTTGTTTTTTTGCACATAGTGGCAGAGGCCTAAAGCGAAAAGGTTTTATAAAACCCAGCTGAAGGCCTAGGACTGGGGTGACAGTGCGCGTGCCCACAGAGAGGGCTCTGCGTGTCACCTGTGGCACGCGTGCCATTGGTTCGCCACCATGGGCATAGAAGATGAGAGCAAGATACAAAATAGTAAAGTCAAATTAAAACTGCATTTCCACTTCCAATTAGATTGAGAAACAGCCATCACACGGTAAACAAAACAGGCCTTCAGGAACTTCCCCACAATTAAGTACAAATTTAAAATAGATACTAGATGCAAATAAATTTGGTTTTCAAGGGCTTCTTGAATGCTTGTGTGATCAGAGTTAAACACTCATTATTGTATTTACAATGCAAAGTAATTTAAAAGGTTGTCTTGAAAACACAGGTTTTTATTGTCAATAGAGTTGGACTTCCATTTAACTGGGATTTCTTAGCAAAATAAATAAATCAAATCTTGTTATTTCTTAAACACTTTAAAAAAAAAGCCTTGATTTTTATGTGAGTACATGATTCTAACTTGGCTTTTTCCAATCTTGTTCCCTCCAGATAAAGCAGTAGTATAATCAGATGATCACAGATTTGCTGTTTGAATGTAGTTTAATTAGGCAGAGAACTGTTTCTCTTGCTCTAAAGTTAAAAATTAGTCATTTACATATAGCTAATTTTTAAAAGGAATACAACTACTTCTGCATGGCACTTTCATCCCCACTCAGACTTTCAGTATCAATTTCAACAAGAAATGCCATGGCTTTCTAAATCAAGTAATAGCCTTTAAAAAGCCAGACTCCTAGTTCACCACGAAGGTCAAGTTAATTACATAAAAATAATCTGAAGATTGATATAACAGGCTTACTCAATAGGAACTTTGTATTATCACCTTTAATGATGTGAACGTTAGTACAGAAACTTCTCAGCAAATCTTGCGAATAGTAGTTATTAGCTGGGTACATGCAAGATGCTTAAGGTGGTTAATAATTAAATCAGCTGAGTTCACACAACAGATTGAGCTACTCCACCATCACACCCTTCCCCTTTAGAATGTTGTGCAAGTAGTCCTCGATTTACAACAGTTCATTCAGTGATTGTTTGGAGTTACAACAGCACTGAAAAAAAGTGACTCATGACTGATTTCACACTTATGACCATGGTAGTATCCCCATAGTCAACTATTGCAACAATGGCAACTCTTTGTGACAGTCACTTTTTGTGACCTTCTGACAAGCAAAATCAATGGGGAAGCCAGATTTACTTAACAACTGCAGCAATTCATTTCACAACTGTGGCAAGAAAGGCGTAAAGCAGCGGTTCTCAACCTGTGGGTCGCGACCCCATTTGGGGTTGAACGACTGTTTCACGGGGGTCGCCAAGCACCGCAGTCCGCCATTTTTTTTTGGTCGGCCATTTTTTTTGGGATTGGCCATTTTTTTCCCTATCGCGATGCGGGCCGTGGCACTGCGCATGCGCGATGTGGGCCGTGGCGCCGTGCATGTGCGATGCGCCCCGTCGTGCCGCGCATGCGTGGTGCAGGCCCGCCATTATTATTTTTTTGGGGGTTGGCCATTTTTTTTTTGCGCAATGCGGGCCGGGGTCGAGCCCCGGAAAAGGTTGAGAACCGCTGGCGTAAAGGGAGGAGGCAAAACTCACTTAACAACTGTCTCACCCAGCAACGGAAATTTTGGGTTCAATTGTGGTTGTAAGTTGAGGATTACCTGTATAAATGCAGCTGAAGGTTTTTACACTAACCTGGTTAAGGGTGTTATTCTGCTTCATAAGCAGATGCTCACATATTGTATATGTACTGAAATCATTTTGCAAGAAGTGTTTAAGGTAGCACGTCAAAAAGAAAGATTTTGACCTTGCTTTTTCTCAAGATACCAGTCAGATCAGTATATACGGACCTAGATTTTTCTTGGATCATTTTCTCTACCAAAATGGGCAATCTAGATTTTTTTCTACCTGGATTTTTCATCTCAACTAGCCCTTTATCATCAAAATTGGAGTTCTTATAACTTAAAAATAAAACTCCAATGAAAGTGAGTGAAAAGTAGATGTTGTTTGTTGAGCAGACCCATAGAATATATATGGCAAAATACTACTTTTGCTTAAAAGAAGCAGAAAAGCTACAATAACGAATATTCATTTCATTTTCTTCAAAATGAAGCTATATTCAGGAGCTGCACACAGTTATATAGGTAGACACAACGTAGGATTTTCCTCAGATCTGATCCAACTAGAAACAGGGATTGATTTCAGTACGGCCAACGTCTGTCAAATGAGACATGAATGGAGAACATGGAATATTCCAGATTTTGCTGAAGTACAGTTTGCAACAGCCCTGATTTCGAGTGGCCAACGGAGGAGGACATTCTAGTTCAGCAACATTTAGGAACCTACAACATCTTCAGTCAAGTAAGAAGACAGGAGTTTTCAGATACAGATTAATCAATGTATTCCATTACTGCACATATATTTGATTAACTTTCCAACATGATCCAGTCCTACCACGTGGACAAGTTAATGAGCTGCACATCGGAGAGAGGATGAAGAAAATAAAATGCTTACAAGCATACAGAAACACCTTCCTGAAAGAAACAGGAAAAACAGTCTTGCTTTATCTCTAAGGGCAAGTACCCTCTTCAGATCCATGCTTTCAAGAGATGTCATTATGGGTCCCACTCTCTAAAGCAGTACTCTTATGTTATCCCATGCCAGTGATATTCAATCTGGCACCCTCTGGATGTATTCAGACTGTACTCCCACCCCACTCATCTATTAATTTCAATTTTGTTGGGGGAGGCTGTTCTATGTTACAGAAATTCCTGATTTTTTTTTTAAAAAGGTATTAACTGCACAGGGTTGATTGGGAAGGAGATTTAAACACAGATTAGGGTTGCCATGTTATTTAAATAGCTACATTTAAAACATAGAAACAGGAGATAACGAGCAGGTAATCTAACCTAGACCTTTTATTTGTGTCCATTTGTTTCTTCATAACTATTTGCTTAATATAAGCTACTGTGGTTTTGGTCAAGATAAACAAAGCACACACCACATCAATTGTCTGTGGGAGTAATAATGGGCACTGCAACAGCCTAATGTTGCTACGGTAGGAAGTCTTAAGCACAGCTAACGGCATCCTGCACAGATCCAAGGACATTCAACGTATCGCATAGGCCATGGGTTGGCAACCCACGGCTCCGGAGCCGCATGTGGCTCTTTGAGCCTTCTCCTTGGCTCCCAGCCTCCTCTGCCATTTGCAGAGAGAGAGAGAGAGACCGAGTCAGAGAGAGGCACTTAAGCTTCCCCCCTCCCTCCGTGTGTGTATGTGTGTGTGTGTGTGTGTGTAAAAAGAGAGTGGCATCATGCTGTTCTCCGACAAGCTGACAAGCTTATTGGGTGGGACTCCTCCCTTTGCTGCATCTCTGCAAGAAGCAGGAAGGGCAGGAGAGAGTGTCAGCTTGTTGGAGAACAGCCTGAAGCCACCTTGCCAGGTGAGCAGAAGATCAGAGAGAGGGAGGGAACAGAGAGAAAGAGAGAGAGAGAGAGAGAGGAAAGAGAGAGAAAGAGGAAAGAGCGAGAGAAAAGAGAGGGAGAGAGAGAAAAAGAGGGAGAGGAGGGAGAGAGAGACAGAAAAAGAGAGGGAGAGAGAGGAGGGAGAGGAAAGAGAGAGAGAGAAAGAGAGAGAGAGAGAGAGAAAGGAAAGAGAGAAAGAGAGTTTTGCGGCTCCAAGTGTTTTCTTTTCTCTAGGAAACAGGTCCAAGTGGCTCTTTGAGTGTTTAAGGTTGCAGACCCCTGGCATAGGCTTTCGTAATAAGTGGATTTCAAAGGAAAAATCAACTGCCATTTAAAAAAACAAGAAGCGCTTCACTTTCACTCATTAACTACAGTATGTGAAAAAAGGAAGAATGACCAAGCACAGAGAAATCCAAACTTGGCAATTTTAAGACTTGTGGACTTCAACTCCCAGAATTCCTCAGCCAGCATTGAAGTTGAAGTCCACAAGTCTTAAAGTTGTCAGGTTTGGGGATCCCTGATCTAGTATATTCATTCTGCTGAATGAGCTTATGATTACTGCATGTCCAACTAAGTGATGGTCAATATTACCATAATGTTAGCTTGTAAGGAAGCATATGATTCTAATAATGGTCATTTTTCATAAAGTGGCATAAAGTGATGAAGAATGCTTTCCTCTCATGAAATGTACAGGATGCATTGCAAAGATTATACTCTGAGGCTATTGTGAACCACAGAGAAAGCTGACTTTTCTCATTCCAGAAATGCCAGATTCTACTGTATTTGAAATGATTCTGTAATGGAAACCAAATGGCCATCAGCGCTCTCGTAACACCTCCCAGAAAATGCACTACAGTGCAGCTCAATGAGACTGTGGAAAAGTGTTTTTCTCCAAACAAGAGATGACCAATAAGTGATCATACAATAAACTCAAATATGGGAAAGCAGAACTATAGAGCAGATTTTTAAGATACTCCACTCCCCAAAGTTTAAAAAAGAACCTACGATCAGCAGGATCTGATCTCCTTCAATATACATTTATTAATCAGTCCCATTCCTTGCAGTATTTTTACCTGCTGTGTTTTCAAACATTTACCAGCCCCTTTCCTAAGCAATTGTCAAAAGCAAAGAAATGTTGGGAATGGTATCTGTTCTCCAGATGTGTGGACTTTTCTGGAATTCCACAGCCAGCTGGGAATTTGGGGAATTATAGTTCATCCATCTGCTGGGAGTCTAGGTTGGGGAAGGCTATTCTAGGTTATGCTACAGTAAATATTAAATATTCTCCATGCAAGAAATCTATGTATCTTGGAAAAAAAATAGCTACCCCAAAACCTAAGGTCATTTGATAACAGTAATTACATGTATTATTAAATCATTACGACAGATGTTAAGTTAATATTTACTCATCACTAATAAATAAGCAATTGAGTGGCAAGAATGGAACTAGTTCACGACTGAATCACTGGATATTTACTATCTCACCATGTCTTAGTAAATTTTTTTTAGAAATATTACTTCCTTAGCTTTATTAATATTTTCATTACACTGCAATATGACCAAGAGGAAAACAAAAAAAAATACATTTTAAAAGCTGGAAAATAGATTTTTTTTAAAAAAAATTACTCACCACAGAATTATAGTAAATTAGGAACTGAAGGCAAAATAGCAACAAAGATCCAGAGAAATGCTCAAAAATTTAATCTTTCCAATAACTCAAATGTTAATCAAACCACTCATAAGCATAAGTTACCTGGACTTTTTCTGTACTTGTGGGCTGTAAATGTCTGTAAAACACTTTTTTCACGACATCAAGAAATAAGCAAGTGACAACTATGACGATTATGGCAAACCAAGCAGAGCCGCTGGACAGCAACTGAACAAATACAAAGTACATGTCTTGGGTATGCAAAAACGGCCTGCAAGGATAAAGAACACAAGAAAATGGACATTAACAAGCAGTAAAGCAAAACATTTAGATCAGCAGTCCACAATCTTTGTGACTTGACTGGGGGGGAGGGGAGGCGAAGTGGGCCATGTGAGTGGTGGGCCAGCGTGTGCACATATGCACGCCAGCGAGCAACTTGTGAGTGGACTGCATGTGTGCATTAGCCCACCTTTTGTGCAGCCCGGTTCCGAATAGGCCGTAACTTAGTAGTGGGCCACGGCCTGGGGATTGGGGACCCCTGATTTAGATGACACTCTTAAGAGCAGTGGGAAATATTAAATATTGAAAAGTGATGAAATTATAGTACAGGTAGTCCTCAGCTTACAACTGTTCATTTAGTGACTGTTTGAAGTTACAACGGCATTTTACAAAGTGACCTATGACTGTTTTTCCACACTTACAACCAATGTAGCATCCCCGTGGTCAGGTGATCAAAATTCAGACACTTGGCAACTGGTTCATATTTATTTTTTATTATTAAAATTTTTATTATTTACTTTTCCAAACTCTTCCCCATATATATACCGTGATATTTATCAGATGTTAACATACATTCTTTTTACATTCTTATATATAAGATACTTTTAATAAAATGAAATAAATACATACACATGACTTTTGGTGTTGCTCGCCCATTTCCCCTTTCACTGTATCCACACTCCTTCTTCTCTACCTTTTCTCCCTTTCTTCTCTTCCCTCCTTCCCTCTTCTTCCTCTCCTCTTCTCTTTCCTTCACCACTCTCCTCCCCTTTCTCCCCATTTCTCCTCTTCTCCTCCAACCTTCTTACTTCCTTCTCCCCTCCTTTACTCTTTTCTCTCTCCTCTCCTTTCTTCCCTCTCATCCCTCTTCAGATACAATTCAGGGGTAATGTCCGAGCAACTCCTCTCTCCAAATTTCCCTATCTGTATTATATACAATAAGATTAATTTTCTCTTACATTAATACTTCTATTTATCTAACCTTCTCGGTATATACCTCTATAAATATTTATACAACCTCCAGTTATTCAATAGTGTCACCTGGGTCTCCCTCCTTATCTGCTCCTTCTTCTTCCATCTAAATTGATGTTAACTATCTTTTAACCATATTCTCTTTTCAGCCAATCATAAATAGTTCCCCAGATTTCATAGTAGTCTGACTCTGTCTTATCTTTAATTGTCATTGTTAGTCTATTCATTTCTGCACATTCCAGTATTTTCCCAATCACCTCTCCCTCTGGGGGGGGGTCTTTCAGTGCTTTCCAATTTTGTGCAAACACAATTCTGGCTGCCGTAATTATATGAATAATTAAATGTTTTCTCTTTATTGTATTTCCCTGGTAGAATACCCAACAGGAATATTTCTGGTCTTAGTTCTATACATTGTTGTATCATCTTTTCTATCCATGTTCTAATTATATTCCAATAAGTTTTAGCTTCTACACACGCCCACCACATATGGTAGAAGGAACCTGGTATCTGATGACATTTCCAACATTTCATAGACCTGTCCTTAAATATTTTAGCTAATTTTTCTGGAGACATGTGCCATCTGCAAAACATTTTGTACATATTTTCTTTATACGCAGTCGCCATTGTCAATTTATAGTTTCTTTCCCATAGTTGCTGCCATCTATCTAATTCAATTGTGTATCCAAAATTCCTTGTCCATTTTATCATTGTCTCTTTTACTTGTTCCTCCTCTAACTCCATATGTAGTAGATAACTGTACATTTTTAAATCCATTTTTCTTCCGTTCCTGTGAGTATTTCATCTAACTCTGTTGTCCCCAAATTAACACCATCTATTTTAACATCTTTTTTCATATCTAGATTGTATTTGCGTTCTCATGTACCAATCCATCTTTATTCTTTGTTCCTCTAATTCCCCATATCTGTTAGTAAGTCTTTATATCTTATAATGTTTCCCATGTTAAACATATTGGGGTGTATTAGCGCCTCCATAGTTGAGAGCCAATTTGGAATCTTCAAATAATGCTTTCTCTTTACTTTCTCCCAGACCACAAATAAAGAATTCCTTATATGGTGTCTCTGGAAATAGCTATGTATTCTGTTTTTTCCATACCATATGAAAGCATGCCATCCCAACTCTAAATCATGTCCCTCTAATGCAGTGTTTCTCAACCTTGACAATTTTAAGGCATGTGGACTTCAACTCCCAGAATTCCACAGCCAGCAATGCTGGCTGTGGAATTCTGGGAGTTGAAGTCCACATGCCTTAAAATTGTCAAGGTTGAGAAACACTGCTCTAATGTCAACAACCTTGTATTTCTCAGTAAGATCCATTCTCTCATCCATGATAATGCTGCAGCCTGATAGTACAATTCCCAATTAGGTAGACCAAACCCACCTCTCAATCTTGTATCTTGTAACATTTTTAGATTAATCCTTGCCTTTTTTCCCCTGCCAAATATATTTCAAGATCATTTTATTAAATAATTCATATTTATGATGGTTGCTGTGACTCAGGGTCATGTGATCATCTTTTGTGACCTTCTAGCAAGCAAAGTCAAACACACTTTACTACTGTGTTACTGACTTAAAAACAGCAATGGTTCACTTAACCACTGGTTGTAAAATGGGGCAAAACTCACTTAACTGTCTCGCTTACCAATGGAAATTCTGGCTCAATTGTGGTTATTAATCTAGGGCAGGGTTAGGCAACCTTGGCTCTTTTATGACTCGTGGACTTCAACTCCCAGAATTCCTGAGCCAGGCTGGCTCAGCTTGGAAACCTCTCCCTTTCCCCTCAGCATGGCTGGCTCAGGAATTCTGGGAGTTGAAATCCACAAGTCATAAAAGAGCCAAGGTTGCCTACCCCTGATCTAGGGCTACTTGTATCTGCCAGGGACTGAATTCCAAAGATATAAAATCCGTACTAGAGAAAGCCCTGTTCCTACTACTAGCATCCACCAGCCTCATGGCTTTGGGGCTAGAGAACATCACTTCTAACATTGATCTTAAGGTCTGAGCAGGTTCACAGCTGCACATATTCAACTTTGGCTGGTCATGTGAAACTGTGTAGAGACAGAACTCCTTAGAACATTGAAGGGAGATGATGAGGAAACTTAGGGATATGGATAGTGATAATAATAAAAATCAGCACTCAGCCTCTCTAATGAAGGCTGTGGCATATGACATTTTGAACTTAAAGAGTTGTAAGTTTGCATTCTTAAGTAATCAATCTATGAATGTAGCTCCAAACTTTTGAAGTTTAAAAGGCTGACTGTGGTTTAGAAATGAATGAGGCAAAACCTAGGGGCTGAGAATCTAAAGTTAAAAAAAGGAGAAGTACATTCCAAATACATTATTATTTTTAATACTGTCCCCTAGTAAATTGATAATTGTATTTTGCATTTTGAAAGCTATGTCAGCATGCACAGTTAAGCCATAAAATTCTGGAGGCATCAGCTTTTTATCCATTTCTCTAAAAATTAACCTGGCAGAAGTTTTGGCTTTCATAGATTTGAAAAATGGGACATTGAAAGAATAAATTATTTATTTGTTTCTTTAAGATTTATTTCCTGCCTTTCCTCCAAAAAGAGAAAACATGTAACTCAAGGTTGAATTCTGGGGTGTTTGGTATGTTCTGACTCGGTTGTTTGCTTGTAGACGTTTCATTACCCAACTAGGTAATATCATCAGTGCCAATGAATGTGGAGTTTGTTCCCTCTTTATAAACAGTAGTAGATTGCCTGTGTAAAAGCTACCATTGTTTGATGTGATCATCCATCTCTGATACTATGTCAAATTCTATTTCGAATTAAAACTGCATCTTCAAGTTTGGGCAACAACAAAGGGCCACTGCAGAACAACAAAGCCCTGCTAAATAAACAACACATGGGTAACATGACAGTATTTCTATTTTTTATTATTCTTTTCATCTTGTGTGCCGGATTGTTAGTCTAGCTTCTCAGAGAAATGCAGCAATACAAGTTTTGTGTGCATACGTATGCACCATGTGTGTACACACAAACGCATGCATCCCTGGTCACAGCCTACTTACAGGTCCAAACATGGTTTTGTTGATGGCAAGAATTTAAGGCAGCAATATTGCGCTACTCTTCTGTCTGGGTACACTAACTACTTACCAGATTATTCCACCATAGAATAAGGAAAAGATGAAGTAAAACACAATGGATCCCCAAGTAACAAAATGATTTATCCAAGTCCAAAAGTGGGTTTCTATTGCCATCTGTGTACACACACAAAAAAGAAAATTGTATCTCTTAATAAACAAGTAATTACAAAGTTAAGGCCTGTGAAAACATTGCATGTTTTATTATTTTTGTTTGTTTGTACTTTTAAGTCAGTGCTGACTGCTGGCAACTGTCTGGACAAGTCTTGCAGTTTCCTGGGCGAGATTTCAGCAGTGGTTTGCCACTGACTGCTTCCCAGGGCTGACAAAGAAGGACTGGCCCAAGGTTACAGAGCTGGCTTGGTGCCTAAGGTGAGACTAGAACTTACAGCCACCCAGTTTCTGGCCCATCTCCTGGTTTATAGCGTGATGTCTTAACTGCTACACCAAATTGACTTTTATATGTTTTATTGAGAACTATATTCTAAATCCAAGTGGATCACGATTCAAAACATATATTACAATTAAAACAGTAAAAAGCATTAAAACAGTAAAAACATTGTTGATTGTGTGATCAACAATAATAAAGCATCAAAGTATTCTCCTGGCACGAACTTTTGGACTTTCCTGAGCCTATGTTTTTCTTCTCCAGATGAGGAGTTCTTTATAGCTGGGTTTAAAGACAAAGAAGCTTCTTTTGACCTTGCTTGAATAAATAATTTGGTCTCAGAAAACTGAGTTTGGAAGAATGCAACCTCACTGACATTGGGAGTTTTCAGTTAGGAAAATCCCAACACAAACAAAACTGATGGGTTTCAATATTAATTTAACTCTTCCAGTTAAATATAGTCAAATCACTCCAGCATTGATCTCAGACTGTTATGAAAGACAATTAAAAATAGCTTAGAAAGCAAAATAATAAATGCACTGCAGTACCTTCATTGTAACCGTTATAACCATAACTGTGAAGACCAGGGTACCAAAGGTCCAATTTCCAAACATCTAAAAAGGAAAACAAGAAATTTAATTAGATGGAAGACACCTAAGAGGCAACACAGTTATGCTAACAAGCTAGACCTACCAGATGCTCAAATGAACACTTGCCCATTTAGAACAATTTAGTAAAATCAGTAAGGCAAAAGACAAAACAAGCCAATAAATAAATGAATTTCTACTTCTTCGGTTAAAAAAAAATGCAGTTGTCCCTGTTAGATTTCTGTGTAATTTTTCAGCTCATGTCTTATTTTGAATCTAATTGCTTTCTTTCTAGAGTACTGGTTATCTCATCCAATTTAGTGTCACCCACAAAAATCTGATATTTCCTTTACCCTATTTCATGGAAAATCTAGACTTATGCACTTAATTCTTGAAAGAGCTAGACTGTGTTAAATATTGTTTCTCCTCATTTCATGAATTATTTTTAGTTTTTGGGTGGTTAAAATGAAGTTATTCTGCTTGTTTGTGTTGTAATGGCACAGGAAGCCTCAACTTGATAAATACAGATCCTACAGAAAAAAAATCCAGTATAAGTATGGTTGTGGGGAAAAGAGCATCCACTAACTGTATTACATTCATTTATTCCACTACATTCTAAAGAAGACATTTTAAAACTGAAATTATTCCACGCCGGAAAAGGGATTTTGATACACAGCTGAACAGAGAGGTTGTCCGAGTTTCCCTGCAAAAGAGCCCAACCCAGCCCACAAGGAAGAAGCAAATTCCATCATCAATAGCAGTGCTGTCCTCTCACTTTGTACCTATTAACAGCATGTTGATCCTTTTTTAATTCTCTTTTTCTTGGACAGCTATCTGCAACCAGGCAATTGAAAATCCTGAGAACTGGGAAAAATCTAGGCTTGGTGAAAAGCTGAGGATGCAAGTCCCCTTCACCTAAAGATGGGTTGTCTACAAAGAGCTTTCTTTAAGCTGGCAGAAAGCAACACTATTAATTAGTAGGTGTTTGCCATGGAGACTGCTAGAGGTGGAAGAGGAGAAGATTCTGGTAAACACCCCAAACCACCCACAATCTGCATGAAGATTGTGTTTGTAGAAAGGCGGGGTGGGGGGTGGGTGGAAAGAGACCGAAGACAAAAAGCACGTAACTTGGCAACATTTCACTATCACACAAGAACCTTTCCTTGAACACTATTAGTTGTCCACTTAGAACGAGAAGGACTGGAAAGCTCTTCCAATCGGTTTCTCTTAATGTGTTCAAGGAGAATGAGCGATGCATTCTTGAACATAGCTACAAAGGTACTGCATTTAGCGTCTGCATGTCTTTTATCCTACAACATAAAATCTTACCATTTGCCTGTTAGGTTTGAATAGCTGATGACATGCACAGCATGAAAAAAAAGGGGTAGGTTAGAAGGAAACTAAAAGTGCAAAATTGCAGCATACAGCCATTACAGTGCAAAGCTAAACCAACCCACAGAATTCACACATAACAACGTGGATTCTTTCTTCCTGCATGCCAGCTATGCTGAAATTAAGAGTTAACCCATGGTGTATTTTTGTACTCCAGCTAAAAATAGCACAGTGGTTAGACTATCCCAGATTCCTGACTGTGCCCACACAATGAGACAAAACCAAGTCCACCCAGGGTATGTTAGATAGTTGTGTGACTGAAGTATAACAGATCACAAGTAAGTCAAATAAGGGATCTGGGGAACAGGTTTTTGCTCAGCTCTGTTCATTTTCAGAAGATGCTTATTCATAAGCGGTCAATAAATAACTTGGGCACCCGATCCTCTGGTTGCAAATTTGGGTGGAGAAATCCAGAGGAAGTACACCACACAGAATATAAAACAGAAATATGAGCAGTTGACAGTCAGTTCCTGAAACCCCAGAGTTAATATCCAACTGTTTGGTATCTCAGTTTACATAATGCTTAGTTTTTCTCCAGGTAATTAAACTTCAGTTCTTTTTCAAGGAAATTTGGATCTCAATAGCTATGTTAAGAAGATATTAAGAAAGCACAAACACTTCTGGCTGATATATGTTTTACAATGATTCAGTTTACATAGCACATTACATACCCCACAATACAGTTTTCATAATAGATTAGCATTCTACTTTACCTGGCCATTTCCTAACAGTGAAGTGTCTTTTCCCATGAGAAGATAGGAGCCAAAGAAGAAAGCAAATGCATGAAAAAATCCCAAGAAGGTCCAGTAGAGGAAAGGCTTAAAGCCCAAGTGGGCATTTTTACTAATATCTCTGTAGAAAGAAATGAAAAAAAAAAAAGGATACATTGCTCTGGCAGCTATTTTCAAAGGAATGGAAATTACTGTGATGCACCATCTGGTCAAAACCTATCCTTTCATTCCCCTACCATCCCGGTCCCCACTGTTAGTACCTAGCCTTCCATTCCCACCCCCCTCACCATCACAACTGAAGTTTTTTGGATGAGAAATGAAATGTTTTGTTCTTCTTCCTCAAGGAAAGAAACAATCCAGTTGCCTTTTGAAAAAGCACCTTTGAGACAACTACGACCTGGATGACAGAGAATCTCCACAGACATCTTTCCTCAGAGTGTTAAGCTAACTGCTTGCAAAGGGCCTCTAAGATTATGTGAACAACCAGTTTGAATGTCCCCTGCTTTCTATACTCTGATCCTTAGCATAGTGTCTTCTTCTCTGTCTTGTAAGGGTTATCCATATCCCAGCCAGAGCAATGTCTGGCTCTGCTTCCAGAAACTCTTTGGAACATCTTGCCTCCTGAGGTAAGATTGCCTCCCATCTTTCTATCCTTCTGCAGGGGCCTGAAGACCTGGCTCTGCCAGATGGCTGGGGGCACTAATGGAGGATCATCACACTGGAGATGGTTATTGGATTAAGAGGCAATCCCACCCCTGCATCCTCTTCCCTGCCTACACTTTATTTTAACTATGTTTTATCTTGATTGGGATTTCTATTTCTATTTTTTTTAAGGTATTTGTTAGGATTTTACTGTTTTAATTCTGGAAGCCACCCATAGTCATTTTGCTATGAGATGGGTGAGGAGGAAAATAACAAAATAAAATAACAAACTCATTAACTGAAGATGGTAGAACTGACCCTAAATACTTAAGATATAAAGAATATGCTCCATCATGGCCTAGCAGCACAGGGATTCCTCTAATATTTCAAATTAGTATTAGTTGTTTCTATAAACAACCTAGACCAGAAGTAGGCAACCTTGGCTCTTTTATGACTGGTGGACTTCAACTCCCAGAATTCCTGAGCCAGCATGGCTCAGCTTGGAAACCTCTCCCTTTCCCCTCAGCATGGCTGGCTCAGGAATTCTGGGAATTGAAGTCCACCAGTCATAAAAGAGGCAAGGTGGCCTACCCCTGACCTAGACTTTAAAACCCAGCACCCTTTGGGTCTCTAACAATGGTTTTTGAGTAGGAGGAGCCATACAACTTGTGTCTTACCAAGCAAAACCCTCCCTTGAAAAGACTTATGCTTACCGGTAGAGTGTTGGCTTGCTGTGCAATACATGAGGATGCACATGCTGTTCAAAAAGACTATACATGAGGACTGGAAGGGATGTGAAACAAATGTTGTACAAAGTTAGGTACACGCTGTCATACAGAGTCTGAAAGGTGAGAAAGGGGGAGAATTGTTTTAAAACCCGTATACGGAGAATTCAACAAAAAAACATCAACCAGATCTAAATGTCTGTTTTATTATGGTAACATTAACGAAGGAATGCAAGAAAGCCAGTTTCTGTGACTTGAAGCTGTACAACTATAAAGAATTATTACAAACTCCTTCCATACCGTACTTAAATTTCTTTTTCTCCCTCTCACACAGTCTTAACATTCTTTTTTTTTTAAAAAAAATATCAGTGTAGAGAAGTCTTGCAAGAACAGGAAATGATGTGTTTAATTCTAGCTAAGTATGGGTCAACAGAAGTTCCTTGGTGCAACATCCAAAAAGGTATAAAAAAGAACATCAACTTGGAAAATTGTGTGTGTGTGTGTATGTATCAGGGAGGAGAAGAGGCTTTAACATTGGGCAAGGCTACCATAATAGTCACTTTATGTCTGTGTTTCTCAACCTGGACAACTCTTAAGGTGTGGGGGCTTCCATTCCCAGCACTGCTGGCTGAGGAATGCTGGGAACTGAAGTCCCTACATCTTAAAGCTGCCCAGACTGAGAAACGCTGTATTAGATGATAGATGTTGATTGGTCAAGAAAAGGTCTGTGGTTTTTTTTTTTTCCTTATTGGAGCAGGAAGCGGTTTGTCACCAAATTCAATGCAGACCATCCCACGATCCATGTAGAAGAAAAATAAGAACTGAAGCAGCTTGGAAGGAAAGACAGGAAGGTGGGGTGGGCATTTGCTATCATCTTATTCTTCACTTGAGACAAATACTCCTTCTGCTTGAGTGTTGCCCAACCTATTTTCAATCAGCCCACTTTTTAATTTCATATTATTATTGCCTGTTTAGAATAATACTTAAAATACTGAATTTGGAGGTAGGAAAATCAGCCTGCGATAGGACTCAATCACTAATCATTCTTAAATGGGGCCAATCAGGATTACCAATAGTCTTTACTAGGTTTTAAGAACATAAGAACATAAGAAGAGCCATGCTGAATCAGGCCAAAGCCCATCGAGTCCAGCATTCTGTGTCACACAGTGGCCCACCAATTGTACATGGGGATCTTGAGCAGGAAGAGAAGGCAAAACCCTCCCTTTCCCTTGACCCCCAACAAATGGTACTCAAGGGAATCCTGCCTGCCTCAACCAACATAGAGGCGGCACATGGACATCCGTTTTAATAACCACCGATACACTTGGCATCCAGGAATCTATCTAGCCCTGCCTTGAAGCTGTCAAGGCTGACAGCTGTCACGACCCCTTCAGGAAGTGAATTCCATAAATCAACGACCCTCTGGGTGAAGAAATATTTCCCTTTATTTGTCCTCACTTTCTTAGCTATGAGCTTTAGGGAGTGCCCCCTTGTCCTGGTATTGTGTGATAGAGAAAATAATTTTTCTCTATCCACCTTTTCTATCCCATGCATGATTTTATACACTTCGATCAAGTCACCCCTTAAACGCCGTCTTTCAAGGCTGAAGAGACCAAGGCGTTGCAATCTGGTTTCATAAGGGAGGCGCTCCATTTCCTTGATCATTCTTGTTGCCCTTTTTTTGCACCTTTTCCAGTTCCATTATATCCTTCTTGAGGTGCGGTGACCAGAACTGTACACAGTACTCCAAGTGTGGTATATATAGTAAGAGCAATTAATTTCATAAATGCAAGAAAGGACAAACATTACTGGCTATGGATAATCTGAGTTATAATACAGCACATCTTAAATTTACATCTTAAATTTAAACTGGTATACATATAAATATATCTAGCTATAACTGTCACTTGTCTCCTAGATATAAAATGAAACCCATTTTTAAAAGTGCTTTTGGCTTTGTAACATAGAAAAAAATTAGCAACTAATCAGCATTATCCAAAGGTAAATATTACTTTGCCTAAATTCTTATTCCTCAATTTAACACAATTTTTATCTTTATGACTTCCTAACGATAAAATGCTTCCCCACAAGAAATGGGATTGCTCTTAGACCCATTTTTGCAGACAGAATAAGGATGGAGAAACAGATGCTAATGAAACACCATCTAGCTCAGGCCTGTCAAACTGCCTACCCGCAGGCCGCATGCGTCACGCCAAAACCGCGCCCACCTCATTGCCGGCAATGGGGAAAAAGTTGCCATATGTCGCACAACGTCGCAAGTTTGACATGCCTGATCTAGCTGTTAGTAATGGGTATTCAATTTTAGCTTTGATGTAGTGCTGACTTTCTTGGTGGCTGCCTACAAATCAGACTGTGAAGACAGAAAGAGGAGTAGAATAAAAAAAACCCAGTTGACTACTCACTTGTTGTGAAAATAAACAGAAGAATTGATATAAAAACTGCGGCGTAATAAAACACACATTCTGGAAAACAAGATGTGATGCAACCAGTTAAGAGACATAAAACACCAAATTCTGTCATACTCATCCAAACATATCTTGAATATCAGAAAAAGTAAAGAAGTAAAACAGGGGTCTTCAAACTTGGCCCTTTTATAACTTGTGGTCTACAACTCCCAGAATTCCTCAGCCAGGCATGGTGCCCACCCTCTGGACCAACTGCCCCTTGAAGTCTGCGTTTCTCCCACTCTCCCGGCCTTCCGAAAGAACCTTAAAACTTATCTTTGCCGGCAGGCCTGGGGATGATTGTGGGTTGTTGTTTGAAAGTTGTACGTGTGTTGGGTGTCTATTTTTAATATTTTGATTCGACTTAGATTCTTTGATGTTTTGTATATGTTGTAAGCCGCTCCGAGTCTCCGGAGAGGAGCGGCATACAAGTCGAATAAATAAATAACTAAATAAATAACTAAATAAATAACTAAATAAATAAATGGGCCAAGTTTGAAGACCCCTGAAGTAAAACAATTCTGTCTACTGAGACTCATCTTCCAGATGGATAATGATATCACTGACTTAAACTCTTTGAAGGAAGCAGTGGAGAGAAAATTCTCCCACAAGGCACCTCAACTTCCATCACTGTAACAACCAATGAAGCAATCTTCACTAATACCATCACCCTAATCCACTTCAGATTTAGAAGCTCCGTGACTCCTTGCTTGAAGTAGAAATTGTGTCCTTTTTTTTCCTGACACCTCGCCAGACTGCTCTCATCTCACTTTGCCTTTAAACTACGATCTGGATGACGTGCACATCAAAAGAGATCACAACCTGTTTATAATCTAGATTGCAACCATGATTAAAAGTTGGTTTACAAGAAAATAGTTTTTACTGCAGGTGTGTTTGGCTTGGAAGTGAAGAAATGAGCAGCAAGTTAGTGGAAGGCGATAAAAGCTCCTACTGAACATTATCAAGGAAAAACTTTACAGGTAGCCCTTGTGTTACAGCCATCCATGTAGCAACTGTTCAAAGTTACAATGGCATTAAAAAGGGATATATGACTGGACCTCACACTTATGACCATTGCAGCATCCCCATGATCATGTGATTAAAATCCAGGTGCTTGGCAACCAGCATTTAGGATGGTTGCAGCATCTCAGTGTCATATGGCCATTTGGAATCTTCCCACAGTTTCTGACAAGTAAACTCAGCAGGGGAAGCTAGATGTGCCTAATGACCAGAAGCTTCACTTAACAACTGCAGTGATTCGTTTAGCAACCATGGCAAAAAAAAAGGTTGCAAAATTGGGCACAACTCACTTAACAACTGCCTTGCCTAGCAATGGAAATTCTAGTCCCAATTGGAGTCGAAAGCTGAGGACTATGCGTCTACATTCAAAGGTTGTTTTTCCTAGAGACCAAGTCTCCATGTTCATAGTTCGCTTTAAAAAGTACTTTGTAGAATGCTATAATATATCTCTAGAACAATGAGGAAAGATGGGGTGAAATGTTAGATACAGAATTCCACCTGGATTCTTTTGCTGGTGTCACCTACATTCAATACAATTAAGGGAATCAGGAAAATGAATAGGATGGGAGACATTTGTGTATGCATTCCTGCATAAGCAGACGCATAGAACATGTGGGCTATCCATAATGTCTTAGTTATGGTTAATATGCTGTCATTGGTAATGCTGGGGCTTGAAATAAAATTTGGGGAAATGCTAGTATCAACAATGAGATAGAAGTAGATTCAGTTTCTACAATACCTCTTTTTTAATATCACCCTTGTAAACATTAGAAGAAAGAAAAAAGAAAAAGTTCTGAGCTAAAAGAATCCCCAATTATAGGCTACAGATACTTACCTTGTAAAAAAAGTACTGTACAAGGGTTGCTATCCTAACATAATAAAGGTGGCCATGGACAAAAAGTAACTTGGACAGGAATTTAAATCTTGCTATTGCATAGTCACTGTTTCTTACAGCTTGTCTGCCTTCTTTGCCCATGATACCTGCAATTTGGATAAGCAAAAATAACAAAAATAACTTGCCTTTCTAAGTGACACATGTAAGTCAAAGTGAAACAACATATGCAACAATAACAGAAGATTCAGCCTTTTAGTATGCTGTTTGGAGATTTAAAGGAGACCTGAGCAGATAAGAGCACAACTTTTATTCCACAACTAAAAAAAGATTGTAAACATGCGTAAATATTTTCTATTGCCGAACTACATAACTAATCTCTTTTTTCATGGAAAGGCTCAGAAATATTTGGGGGGGGGGAACATACTTCTACCAATAGCCATCCTCACCATCTACTATCCTTCTCCAGATTAGTGGTTCTCAAACATTTTGGTCTCAGAACCAATTTTCTTTATTAAAAATGACTGAGAGTCACAGAGAGCTTTGGTTTATGTGGATCAGTATGTACCGATATTATATTAGAAATTAAAACTGAGAAACGTTAGCATATTTACTTGATTTTGCAGACACTTGAAAGGATCTCAAGGACCCCATGCTACATTTTCTCTGCTCTAGAGAAAGCTGCTTGGAAGCAATGGCAAGCCACCAATTCCCATAGAAAAATAACAATTATTCCTACTTTCTTTACTAACTTAGGTTCCTTCAAATATGTTATTAGTGTATACTTAGCCAGCATTAACACTCACAGCATATTTAGAGGACATCAAGTTGCAGAATGTGTGCTGTTATTAATTTATTTACTTACTTGGCTTATAAGTCTAATGAATCTGAAAAGATTTTGAGTGGCCTGCATTTCCATCTGACATTAAGACGATTAAAAGAAAAACAAAATTATAATCTAAGAATTAAAATTATAATCTAAGAATTAACAATTACAACTAAATTTCAAAGAAAATGTTTGCAACTGAGAAGATGCATTCATAAAG
Organism: Bothrops alternatus; assembly: GCA_034064705.1. Classification (NCBI taxonomy): domain Eukaryota; kingdom Metazoa; phylum Chordata; class Lepidosauria; order Squamata; family Viperidae; genus Bothrops; species Bothrops alternatus. The sequence goes on from JARGCV010000239.1 coordinate 684,230, forward strand.
CCATTCCTGGTTGGCAAGCTGGATGTAAAGATGCTTTATTTATTTAAATATCTTTTACTTATTATTTTATTTAACTGAAAGGCTCCTGTATACATAGAACCTAGTTTATTACTTTTTCATCTGTAGAGATGATACCCATTGTAATCCTAATTAATGAAGTTTAAATACAGTGAGACTCTGACCATCACCTAAATATTACCTATGCCAACATGAGCTTCTTGTATCATGCTCACATCATTAGCTCCATCACCGATAGCTAATGTGATAGGCTTCTCTGCAGATGTTTTCAGCAGCCGTACAACCTGTAAAAGACAGACTTCTTTAAAACAAAACTGACATTATTTGGGAATCAATGATTTGAGACATTGAGGTTTCTCAACAAACTCAAGAGAAGGCAATGCTTAAAAATTCAAACATTTAACCAAAACATTTTCTAATGGATAGAAAATAATTCAGAGATTAAAACTGTCTCTTTCCAACAAGTTGAGAATTTATTTCCACTGAAAACTGATTGAAGGAACATTGGCTTTGATCTAAACTTAGTGTTTCCTGATTTAAAATGCCATCCAAATACAGCTAGATTTCCCCCCCCCCCAAAGCAAATATGGCGCATAACTAAAATGCTAGTTTACTTGGCTTCTTCTCTTAAAATCCCAGGAAAGCTACTTTAGAGAAAAGGACCGCACATCTTCTGTATCAGAGATAGGGAGCTTCTCCCCTTCTGCTAAATTGTAGCTCCCAGCATTTCTCACATTCTCACTGTATGGAATTAAATGCAGGACCCCAAAGCAAATAATTAAGGCTCATTGCAGTGTTTATTAAACAGCACATACTGGTTGAAAGGAATTGCTACACCAAAACTTTTGAGGCTGACTGGCTGGGAAATGTTGGCGTGCTTTGGATACAGGTAGTCTTCGACTTATAATGACAGTTGAACCCAAAATTTATGCTGCTAAGTGAGACAGTTTTTAAGTAAGTTTTGCCCCATTTTATGACCTTTCTTGCCACAGTTCTTAAGAGAATCACTGCCGCTATTAGGTTAGTAACATGGTTGTTAAGTGAATCTGGCTTCCCAACTGACTTTACTTGTCAGAATTTCCCAAAAGGGGATCACATGACCCCGGGACATTGCAATTTTCATAAATACGAACCAGCTGCCAAACGTCTGAATTTTGATCACGTGACCACGGGCGTGCTGCAACGGTCATAAGTGTGAAAACCGGTCATAAGTCACTTTCTTCAGTGCTATTGTAACTTTGAACTGTCACTAAACCATTCAAAGTTGAGGACTGCCTGTACACCTAAGAGCACATGCTAGTCATATAACAAGACAGTCAATAACAAGCACTACTGTCTTGTCTATTTTGTAGTCAGGTAGACAGATGTCATTAGGCAGAACGCTCAACCCTTCTAAACTCAGCTTGAACCAGGAAGGTTGAAAGAGGCTGTGGCAGGTTATAACAGCCAAACACGGCTGACGCACAACCTCCATGAGCTCCTGTTCATTCACACCTTGGCTTTCTGCAGAGGTGCCATACGACAGCAGAGCACAGCAGAGCAATTTCGGCAGACCTCCATGAAGAGTTTCTCATGTTGCCTGAGGGCCAAGGAGAGGCTGGTCCCATCCACTACCAGCCCGTGCTGGATTACGTGGTCGTCCTTTATTCTAACAAAGGAAGGAGAAAAACGGGAGAAACAAATCCGTTATTGTTTCATGAAGGCCACCAGTCAAGACACATCAAGTGCTTTAAGAACAACTACAGACAATGAGAACGGGCTGAACTAGGAACCCTTCCCACCTGCTAAGCAGCAGGCTCATTAGCTTCTTGTATGCTCCTTTTGTAGCGAAGATGATGATGGAATAGGATTGCTTTATTTTCATATTGGAAAATTCTGCTAGTAATGCGAAACAACATTTCGAGTTGGAAGTGCTTTGTTTTTGTCGTTCTGAGCTGATCAGAAGTATCCTCGATGTTGTTTTCAACCATTCTAGAAGTGCCCCAAGTTCAAAATGGGGCCATGTTGAGCTTAAGAGTATTGATGCTAATGCCAACACAACTTATTTGTAGTTCAAAACCAAGTTTTTCCTAGCTTAAAGTCAGGTCTCTATTGAAAAACAAAAAAGAATGTTGGAATCTTTTAGAACAGTGTTTCTTAACTGTTTTTTTTCTCTCAGGACTCCAATGCTAGAACTGTGTTGGTTATTTTGGAATATTTTGAACAACAGAAAAATTATGGAGGGCCCCAAAAAAGCTTTTCATCGTATGGGTTATATTTATCGATGTCTACCATATTAAAAATTAAAATGGATGCATTTACTGCTGCTGCCATTTCTCACAATTGCTTGATAGGATTTTAATATTGTATTATTTTTAAACATAGGCTGGCACATAATTTTGATTTTGAGCTCCCCTTTCTTGGGGGACCCTTGGGGGATCTTGGACCACATTTAAGAAACACTATTTTAGAAACCTCGGTTCCCCATCAGAGGCGGTTGACATCACCAGAAATGTGCGAGGTTTTACCTCTTAGCAAGCTGTCTCAGTTGCTCTGCACACGTGCTGTCTGATTTGTGTTGCACTAGTTCCAGGATATTCATGGTTCGGTGGAAGTGTCCACATGATAAGCTGACGCTTACAGCTGTTTCATGTTTGTCTCCCGTGAGCACCCATACTTTAATCCCTGCCAAGCGAAGAGCTTCTATGGTTTCCTGGACTTTATCTTGCAGCCTGAAAGGGAACAAATTACATTGGTGAACAATATCAGAACTTATTGGTCAAGATCATAAACGTCTCTGCTTGGACATTGTAGCATACCTGTTAGTCCAAAATCAGAAAGATTCTGATAGCTTCTTTCCAGACTTAACAAATTTTACTCAAAGATGATTACAGCTCTGATGAAGATGGATGTGATGAAGTGAACTGTAGTTCAGGAAAGCTTATCCCTTTGAATAAATTTTGTTTGTCTGAAAGGGAGCTACTGGGTTCCTTCTGATTTTTGATTTTGTGGAGGTTACCTGTTTTCACTATTAATGGAGAAGATCGAAAGGTTTGCCTTCCGACCACTGGATATTTATATTCAAGCACTATTTCAGCTTTGGATATTTCATGTCTAAGCATCCAGTGCTTTTCTCATACTTGGTGCTTACATCAAGCTATTTCCATATTCAGGCTTATTCCAAGAAGCAACAACTGAAGAAACTATGTTCATTTTTAACAAGCCCAACAGTGGGAAGTGACATCTAGTGACTTTGGTTGATTTTGAAGAAAAGAAAAAAAAAAGCAAAGTAGGAAGGACCGAGGACAGGGGTGGGCAACCTTGGCTCTTTTATGACTCGTGGACTTCAACTCCCAGAATTCCTGAGGCAGCATGGCTCAGCTTGGAAACCTCTCCCTTTCCCCTCAGCATGGCTGGCTCAGGAATTCTGGGAGTTGAAGTCCACGAGTCATAAAAGAGCCAAGGTTGCCTACCCCTGACTAGGAGATCACCAGGAAACCCTACAGTATAAGCTAGACTAGGTAGTTACAAACAAACAAGTATTCCCAAAGAATGCTGGGGCAAACTACTTGCACACTGTGGTGAAGAAAATGTCACTGAGAATTGAAGTTTACTCACACTGTTACTTTATGTAGTATAAAACACATCTAGGCCACCAATAGGATGGTCACCCCTCGTACAGGTCAGGTTTCATGTCACAGGGAACACGCTGGTTAATGCAAGCTAAACCTTAATAGTCTCAATTCCCAGTAGAGTCCTTGTTGTCTTCTGAGCTTGGCTGTTTTCTTGCAGAGGTTTCACTCAGACATCTAAACTCAGAGAGCAACAAGGACTCCACAGTCTAACTCTGAGCTACAAATATTATCTTGTATCTGTATCAATTCCCAGTCTCACCACACTGATCCTTTTTAAACAGTGATCACATACTGGGCCTGTTAAATACTAATTGCCACCTTCCTAATTCATCTTATGGTTGTGGGGTGGCAACTATAAAGCTTTTCCTCTTTGAAGTGCAACATGTTCAATAGGATACAGGTAGTCCTTGACTTATGACCACAACCGAGCCCAAAATTTCTGTTGTTAAGTGAGACAGTTGAGTTTTGCCCCATTTTACCACTTTTCTTCCCATAGTTGTTAAGTGAATTGGTAACGTGAAGGTTGAGTGAACCTGGATTCCTCACTGATTGGCTTGTCAGAAGGTTGCAAAAAGTGAATCACCTGACCTCTGGGATACTGCAACTGTCATAAATATAAGCCAGTTTCCAAGCATCCAAATTTTGATCATGACCATGGGGATGCTGCCGGGGTCACGGGTGTGAAAAATGGTCGTTAAGTCCCTTTTTTCAGTGCTGTTGTAATTTTGAATGATCATTAAACGATGATGTTTAATGTTGTTAAGCCGAGGACGATCTGTACTAATGCTCTCTACATGGGGCTACCTTTGAAAAACATTCGGAGACTTCAGGTAATGCAAAATGCAGCTGCGCGAGCAGTGTTGGGCCTGTCCAGAAATGCCCACATCTCGGCATCACTCCGCGAGCTGCATTGGCTGCCAATTGGTCTCCGAACGCAATTCAAAGTGTTGGTTATGACCTATAAAGCCCTACATGGCATCGGACCAGGTTACTCACGGGACCGTCTGCTGCCCCATGAAACCCAGCGACTGGTTAGGGCCCACAGGGTCGGCCTTCTCCAGGTCCCGTCAGCCAGACAGTGTCGCCTGGCGGGGCCTAGGGGAAGAGCCTTCTCTGTTGCGGCCCCGGCCCTCTGGAATCAACTCCCCCCCCCAAAGATCCGTATTGCCCCCACCCTCTCCGCCTTTCGCAAACTACTGAAGACACATCTTTGCCGGCAGGCCTGGGGCAGTTAACATCTGGCCCCAGCCAGTGCATGTATGTTTGTATGTATGTCTTGAATGATTGGTTTTTTAATTAAGGGGTTTTTATACTGTATTTTAATGTTAGATTTCTATCCATGTTGTGAGCCGCCCTGAGTTTCTGGAATAGGGCGGCATAGAAATCCAATAAATGAAATGAAATGAAATAATTCAATCAAGGCTGGGCGCTGTGGCTCCAATTGCCATCTTCCCTCTTTATGCTGATGGGAAAAATTATATGTGCCACACCCTGCTATTCATGGAGAAAAGAACGAGCATCGAGCTAATCTGTGCCAGAATTTCTTTCCCAAATAAACCAAACAGGAAGTATGTACTTGTCTTCTACTCCTGTAGCTCCCAGTAATTCCAAGTCTTTTTCAATAAAGTTATATGCCTCTGCCACCCGTTCTTCTCGTTGCTGCAAGGCGGTTTTTGCTTCAAAAAGACGCTGCTGCACCTCTTTATACTCCTCCTCTGTGAATTTTCTGTAAGCTACACAAAGAATTCTTAATCCTTTCTGTGAAAAGAATAGAAAGTGATTATTAGATAGGATGCTGACAAAAATGTTTGCTTACTGATGGAGTGTACTGCTTCATTAAATGAAAGTCCTGACAGTTTAGGTCTCCCAAAAAGTGCCTTTTTTGACAAGGCATCTTCAGTTTTACTCCCATTAATGCAGCGGTTCTCAACCTTTTCCGGGGCTCGACCCCGGCCCGCATCGCGCATGCGTGGTGCGACGGCCCGCATCGCAAAGGGGAAAAAATGGCCGACCAAAAAAAAAATGGCCGACCCCAAAAAAAATATGGCGGGCCCGCATTGCGCATGCGCGGTGCGACGGCCCGCATGGCAAAGGGGAAAAAATGGCCGACCCCCCAAAAAATGGCCGACCCCCCCCCAAAAAATAAAAAAATGGCGGGCCCGCATCGCGCATGCGCAGCGTGACGGCCCGCATCGCAAAGGGAAAAAAATGGCCGACCAAAAAAAAAATGGCAGACTGCGGTGTTTGGCGACCCCCATGAAATGGTCGTTCGACCCCAAATGGGGTCGCGACCCACAGGTTGAGAACCGCTGCATTAATGGAAGAGGATGGAACCAAGCAAAACAGACCAAAGTTTAAGGATAGATGTGGTCTGTAGCCTGTCAAATAATGCTAATTTTGGAACGCAATGAAGAGATTCTTCTCTCTGGGAGAAAATGGCGCTACTTGAATCAGAGGCAACTGGTTATAGGGAGAAATAGAAGAAAGAGAGGGAAACAGAGAAAGGCTCATGGTCTGAAGAAGCTGAAATGGTTTATTTTTCCAAATGCCATTCTCTCAAGATGTTTTGACCACAGTTCCTATAATCCCTGAACATAAAAGCTGGGGCCGATGGGAAAGTCTGTGGTAAAATCAAGACACTCCCATCAGCCCTAGCTTTATACACAAAATCCATAAATAGGGTCGGCATCAGGTAGCTATCCCAGGATCTCAAGCCAAAGCACTCTGAATAAAATTGCCCATTGATGCCCAACACATACTTCAACAAGTTCTTAACCCGCACACTTAATGGATCTGAAATATTATACATTGTACTGTTTATTATAGTATCATATTTGTTACAGTAATAATTGCTTCTTAATTTAGCACAAGGGTGAGGAACTATGGCCCTTCAATTCAACTATGGACTTCAATTCTGGGAGTTGAAGCCCACAGGCCATAAAAAGGCCGTAGTTCCCCACTCCTGATTTAGCAGCACCTCTACCACGATCTATCAGAAAGTTTGAAAACAGGCTCTGACATACCAATGCAAATTCATCCACATGGATTCTTGTTTTTTCTACCTCACCATTTTTACTGGAAGGAAGAATAACAGATTCTGCTCCTTTGGTAAATAAAAGCTTTTCACCTATCCATGAAAACAAAAAAAATAAAATAAATACAAGTTAGTAGTGCTTATCTGAGGCTATTCATGTTCCTTTTATAGAACTGGCTTTAGGGGGTCGGAGAATACATAACATCAAAAGCATCATTTTTTAAAAAAAAAAATCTTACCTGATGGACTTTCTACGATCACACTCATTCTCCTACGATTGGCATCAAAGTCCAGTACATGTAGCAATTTGTACCTTTAAAGAAGAAGAGGCTCATGCTTAGTTTGGGTATGAAATAGAGGCCATGCTCGTGAAATACAGAGCGTTATGAAAACTGCATGCCTGACATTGCACGCATAGGTTATACTTGATGGGCATGCTGGGCCTGGAGAAGAGGACTCCTCTCAACTGAGAGGCTCATGAGAGCCATTTCTGTAATTGATGGAGGGACAGAAAAAGGAAGGAGCAAAGGTGAAGGGACACCATTTCCCCAAAGCCATGTGCCGTTTACTTGATCTTCACATCTCATTTCACTAAGTGGCTTACTTATAGCGATTCATTTTAAGTAGAGTTCTATTTCTTCAGTGTAACCAAATGCAGCCTGTACTTAGGAAAACAAAATGCTCAGGGCAGGCAAGTCCTAAAGCTGACATATCATTAACTGTTCAAGTGATACTTAAGGAGAGGAGTTTCTGGTGTGTAGCTTAGGAGGAATGCCATTATGGTAAGGTCACATTCGTGGAAGATACAATGTTAAGAAGCTACTAAGCCTGGACCAGATGAGTTATTGAGGCCGCATTGTAAGTGTTTCAAGGATAAATGTTTACAACCTCAACAAAGCACTGAGAAGTCTATTTTACAGGGAGGAAAAATGACAAGAGAGTTGGAAAGAAGCTAATATAATATTAATGCCTAAAGAGGGATAAATTTGACTTTAGCAGCAAACTACAGTCAATACTATAATGCTGATTACTACAAAGTTGATTACGATTGTAGCTGAAAGACTGAAAATAATTTTGCAAAAATTTAGATAGAGAGACAAATAGACAGACAGACAGACAGACAGATAGATAGATAACCTTTATTGTCATTTTTTACTGTGGGCACAATGGCAAACATTAAAAATGAAATTTAGTTGCTTGCTCTCAAAGTGTACACATACATAACACACATTTAAACATACTATATACAACATATGTATAGACCCACACCCTTACATATAACATGTAAATATTAATCACTGTCCATCTTGAATACATAACGGTAGGAGGAAGCTTTGGAGTTTACAAGGTTAATACTTAATTTATTCATGAGGATCAGGGTGGATTTTATTTCAAGTCTTTCCTGTAAATGTGAAGAACTTGAAGGGATATTTTCTCATATATGGTAGATCGGTAAAAAAGCCAAACAATTTTGGATATAAATAAATGCACTAATTCAGAAAAAAGTTAAAGACTAATGTATACTCAGAGACTTTTCTTTTGGGGATTCTTTTGGGATTAATAGACAAACAGCTAGAAAAAGGCCATGGATCTTTGTTTTTATATATGACAACTGCAGGGAGATTACTATACAGTATGTTCAAAAGTGGGAAAGTTTGAATATTACCCGCAATAGAAGAATGGTTGTTGAAGATGATAGAACTTGCAGAAATGGCTAAATTAATGTTTTATATTAGAGAAAACACAGCATCTACATTTATGGTTCGCTAGAAACCTTTTATAGACTTTTTGCATGTAACAGAAAAAATGCATTTATGACTTGTGGTTTAGAAGATTAGAAAAAAACAGGGAATAGAAAAGTGAGCTTTTTTGTAATCAGAGTAATAGATCACTTCGAAATCATACTTTAATATTTGCTACAAAGGAAAAATGCAGCATTGGAAACATTTTTTAAATTTATTTTTATCTTTTCTTTCTGAACTTTTGTCTTTTTGTCTTTTTTTCCTTCTGTTCTGTATTAGTTTGTTTTAGGTTTTATGTTCTCTTTAAAACTTTTAATAACCTTTATATTATAAAAAAGAATACAAAGCTACCTTGCAAAGCAGTTACGATAGCAGAATAATCACAACGAATAATAATGGTGATTTATTTTATTTTATTATATTTATTTCAAACATTTATATAGTCGCCTATCCTTCAACCAATTCTGGGTGGCTCCTAATCAAAATTAAAAGACATATATCATCACTTTAAAACCGTAAGACTGATTAAAACATTAAAAATAACAAAAACCTGGCATTCATCTCTTTTAATGTGCAATTATTGCTTGAGGGAAAAGCCAGGTCTTTTGCACAAGGCAGGAGACCAAGCCTTAAGAACAAAATGCAAGCCGAGAAGACAGTTAACAGACAGCAAGTGCTGCTTCTGCAAAGAAGCTGAAGAAACAGTGGACCACCTGGTTAGCTGCTGCAAGAAGACTGTACAGACTGACCACAAACAACGGCATGACAAAGTAACAACAATGGTGGCATTGGAAAATCTGCAAGAAATACCATTTGCCTGCAAGCAAAAACTTGATGGCACCATAAAATAGAGAAAGGAATAGGAAATGAAGAAGCTAAAGCACTCCAGGACTTTAGAATTCAAATAGTCAATCACCTGGCACAAAGGACTCAGTCTAACAACTGTCGATAAGAAAGACAAAAAAAGTCTGGATAGTGGATGTGGCAGACAGCATAATAGAAAAGATAAATCTAGTAACAACAACAATAACAACACCTCATATAGATATGATCATCAAGTTACTTGGAGGAAAGCCTGGATGCAAACTGCTAAAAGCTAACCTAATCTATAGCCTATTTAATGTTTTTTTTTTGCTTCCTTCAATTAACTCCAACAAACATATAACTGGTGATCCCAAGATCTGAAGAAACACGTTGTTGAAACAAATATGTTCCTTAAGTTATTATTTCTTTCTATATTGCTTCTTCTACACAGGTGGAGTGAGATGCAGATGTGCTAAGATTCCTTATATCAAAATGTGCTAAGATTCCTTATATCAAAAATCAAAGGTAAAGTTTTCTCCTGTTCAGTCTAGGTGCTCATCTTCTTAGCCGTGGGAGCCAGCATTGTCCAAAGATGCTTCCGTGGCCGTGTGGCCAACTTGACTATACACCAGGAATCATGAAACGCTGTTACCTTCCCACCAAAGTGGTACCTATTTATCTACTCACATTTGCATGTGTTTAAACTGCTAAGTGGGCAGGAGCTATGCAAGTGACGAGAGCTCACCTCATCATGTGGTACTCGGACTTTGAACTCGGGATGTCAGCTTTCCAACTGACAAGTTTAGATCTTTAACCACTGGGCCATCGCGTCCCCCCCCACCATATCAGAAATTAGGATCTTTTTAATGCATTTTGGCTGAAGTTGATGGTAGTTGCATTCAGCAACATTTCTAGGACCGTAAGTTTTACTCCTACACTACAGAATTTCAGTATTTTTTAAAAAAAACCAAGGAAACTTATTCTTTACCTTTCTGGCTTTCCACAGCTTTTAAGCTCCATGCTTTCTGCATTTGCCCCAGTAAACACAACACCAACCCTAAAAGTTCAAAAGAAAGTGAAAGAAGTGGATAATCTTATGAACATTAAAAACAGTGTCTTAGGTAGAAAAGTAATATTGCTCCCTATTATCCATGCACAGCAGTAAAATGCTTTTAGAAAGAATCTTGAATAATTCTTCCATGAAGGTGCTTTCAGATTTCATAATAGACTCCTATTTAAGGATGGTTGAACTTAACAGTAACAAGTTATATTAAAGCCAGTTGATTTAATCAAAAATGAAAATTTGAAATTGACATCTAGACTCCAATCCATTTTTGCTAATCTCTATGCAGCTCTATTAAAGAAAAACAATTAAAATGTATGCCATATAACTTTAGTTACACTGGGAGAAGGAACAAGATTGCACCAATGCCGCAATGCAAAATCCCCACCGCTCTGCACTCTGCAAGCCCTGGCGTGACCAGCTGATGTTCACCATCTTCCTCCTGCCACTGACAAGGCACACTAAGGTCTGTCCCTATGCAAGGCAAGTGCTGAAGGTCCTAGGCCAGACATGTCAAACACAAGGCCCGGGGGCCAGATGCGGCCCGCAAAGTGGTTTCATGTGGCCCGCGAAGCCATCCTGGAAACAGTGAGGGAACGGCCCCCGCTGCCTTGGCCCCAGCCCTGGCCGCCTGGGAACCAATGTACAATTTTGTGGTGGGCATCTATGCTGAAATGCATTCAGTCTTAGCTCCACAAAACCGTCGAGAAACAGCAAGGAACCAGCCCCTGCCATATTGGCCCCGCCCCCTGGGTGCATGCTGGGGAGGTGTCACCTTTTCTGAGAAATGAAGAAATGCACCATGCCTTGGCACTTGCCCCGGTCCCACCCCCTTCTGCCAGAGACCCTCAGATCTGTCCCACTCCTGTCCAGGCCCCCACAGGCACCCTTGATATGAACGATGTAGAGCTGGCCACACCCACCCAATAGGCTGCACCCACTCTGGCCACACCCACCCAGCCCCCCAAGGGCAATCACAATGCTGATGTGGCCCTCAATGAAATTGAGTTTGACACCCCTGTCCTAAGCCTTCTTCCAGAGGCTACACACTTAGTTCTCCAAATTACAGGGGCCATCCCTGTGTTGCTTTGGAAAACATCACAAGTTTTCTGAAGGCTTTCCAAAGCATTGGAGAATAATGAGTATGGCCTTCTTGCAAGGTTTCAGAAGGCCTCAGAAGCCTTCTGAAGCATGACAAAAACAGTAGGAGCAATTTTGGTGGCTTTCCCTCAAGGGATGTGTACAAGCTGATGTCAGGTAAGTGTCTCTTGTGGATTCCTTATTTGGGTTTCTATAGTAAGAAGGGACACTGTGGCCTAAATGCCATTCTCAGTTTCACACTTCTCCATCCCTTCCAATTCTTAATCATGTCAATCAATCATTCTCAATCAGTAAATCATGCTGGGAGTAATCAGTGGAAAAAGGAGAAAGGGCCACCCTAGTACCTGCTGGCTGGACACTATAAAATATGACACCAGGATGACCATGGCGGATCTGAATGCTGATTCATAGAGTGGTCAAGGGTCGGACATGACTGAATGGCTGATAATGATGTCTGATTCTCAAGGGCCTGCAATTCTGTTGAGACTCATCAGCTGAATTTACTAAATAGAAGAGCGAGGCAGGGTAACTCTAGCAGAGGGCCCAGAGATAATCAGTTTGGTATTATGGCTGTTATTTTACTAACCAACCATAGTTGTGTTATAAAAAGCAATGCAATGCCCTCATTCCTGGTAATTCATCCCTGGTATTCTAGAAATAATACAAGAGCACATCTAGTAAAGGTTAAAGAAAGGCTGGACAACATATCTGGACCTCTCTTCTCCTTGCTTGCTCCAATTGGACCCCAGACAAAGACTTATCTGGTATTGCCTGGCTTTATGCAGAGCCTGGCTTTATGATCCTTACCTGCGAGCTGCTTCAACTAAAGCTTTTTCATCTGGGGACGAGGCATAGTACTCCAATTCAGATCGTAGACCATTGCTACGCCACGGGCTGTCGCAAATGCCATCAGTTTGGTCATTATTAATCTGCACTGTATGACAGAGACAAAGAGCTTTCAGGAAGAGTTCTTCCTCACGTGTCTGTTAAAAAGAATTAAAGACAAAACACTGCGATGAATCTGATTTATTAATTTTATCTTTATCCTATGAAGCAAACTCCTACCAAAATAAAAAGTTAGGATTAGCTACAAAAATGTATGCCTATGTATTTTCATAGTGAATATCTGGGCTATCATAGCTAGAGAACTTTTTTTTCCTCTTAACTAAAAACACAACACACAATACTGTCCAAAGTACTGAACAAGGTCTCATAATGTTTTATGAAAATTTTGGACAGGGTTTTTACATTTTTCACAAATGGACTTGTCTACAACTTTATTAAGATTGTTATTTTATTAACAATTGACAATCTACAGATGTTCCACAACTTATGAACATAACATGAGCCCACAATTCAGTTATAAGTTGTGAGGTCATAAAATGGGTCATTACATGATTGTGCCTGATTTTACAAGCTGGTTTTGTGTGTGTCAGTTATTAAGCAAATGCAGTGGTTGTAAAGCAAATGTGATGGTTGTAAAATGAATCCATTGTTCACTACAGAGCATTGGGAAGTAAATGCCAGTTTCTAGTAAAACATTGTGAACTGTGGGATGCTGCAAATGGCTATAAATGTGGGCTGCTTACTGAGTGCCCCAAATATGGTCCTTTGACAATGGATGTTGGAACTTCAAATTCAATTTTTAAATCCCTTTTTTTAGGGTCTGTGGTAACTTTAGTGATAAGTTGAGGAGCACTTGTATATAGACAGGCTACCAAATGTTTTCTGCTATTATTTCATGCATTATAAGGCCCAACATGGGCCTTATAACGAACATATTATTGTACATATAAATATTATGTATGTAGGAAGTCTAGTTTGTCAAGCCTCTTTCTTCCTCATTTTATAATCTAAGAGACAGAATTAGGAATACCCAATTGCACATAGGTTTCCCAGCCATAGGAGTTTTCCCAGCCATAGGAGTTTTTACGTAATAAGTTTAAATTTTGAATATGTTTTAGTTTAATTCGAAGAATGGCTGCAGGACTTGGGTTTGGCTAGTCTAAAGAAAAGAAGAAATAGGGGAGACATGATAGCAGTGCTCCAATATCTGAGGGGCTGCCACAAAGAAGAGAGGGTCACGTTATTCACCAAAGCACCAGAGGGAAGGACAAGAAACAATGGTTGGATGCTGATCAAAGAGAGAATTAAGGAGAAACTTCCCGACAGTGAGGACAATTAACCAGTGGAATAGCTTGCCCCCAGAAATCGTGGGCGCTCCATCACTGGAGATTTTTAAAAAGAGGTTAGACAAGTCACTTGTCTGAAATGGTATAGGTTCTCCTGCCTGAGCAGGGGGCTAGACTAGAAGACCTCCAAGGTCCCTTCCAGTTCTGTCCTGTCCTGTCCTGTCCTGTTCTATTCTATTCTAATTAAAATTTTGTTAAAAGCTATTAGATACAGCCAGTCAAAATAAAATTTGTATTTTTTTATTATTAAATTCATATCCTGCCTTTATTTTGTGCATCTTAAGGCAGAATACATAATTCTCCAACCTGCTGGCCAAAATATTCAATACTTTTCCTACTTTAAGATAAGTTTGAATTTCTTTTCCTCAAAATATAGAAGAGTATTAATAACATATTACACTAAATGTGCTAAAACTGCATTAGCATTGCTGCCATTATATTCTGAATTTGACAGAGTACAAATACATTTTAAAAAAATAACAGTTGGAGATGGGATTTGAAAGTAATTCTTTTGGATAATTGATACATTATACTCAAACAGTAATAAGGATCAATGTTTTGAATGCAAGGTTTTTAAATATAGGATTCCAAACACAGATGCCCATTCTCAGTTAGCATAGAACATTAGGAAAAATAAGAACATTAACATAAAAAATGGAGCATCATGCAATTAATCTCCTGCAGACAATATCTAATTGCTCTTAGAAACCTAAATAATAACAGATTTTAGTTGCAGTCAGAATTAAAGAAAATTCATACAGCGGAAAGTTTAGAAGTTATTTTTGAAAAACACTCATAAAAAAACCCTTCAAGAAGGATGTCTACAGAGATTCTCAGTCATCCAGATGAGAGTTATCCCAAAGATGCTTTTTCACGAGGCAACTGGACTTTGTTTTTTTTTTTTTTGAAGATGTTTCGCTTCTCATCCAAGAAGCTTCTTTGACTCTGACTGGATGGTGAAAGTCCAATTGCCTCGTGAAAAAACATCTTTGGGATAACTTCAAGAAGGACCCGAACTTCAGACTGTAGAAAGCTCAAAATTAATTTCAAGAAATTAATTTTAGAAAGAACTTACAAAACTGGGCGGTACTCCATCTGGAAAGTCTTCTATCAATCCCTCAGGAACTAATCTGCCATTGATTTCTTGATATTTGAGACCATTAATGGAACATTCCCGAAACTGCATCACATTTTCTGTCAATGTACCAGTTTTATCTGTAAATACATACTCCACCTACAGTAAGTTAAGAAGTTACGTCAGTCAAATAAGTTTAAGAATTAAAAAAGGCAGCAAGTCTCCCTCATATCCACTAGTGGGACATTCATATGGTCTGCAGATACACTGCACTCATTTCAACTTGTGCATATTTATTGTACTTATCTGAAATAGGTGTAATTGGTTTATTATAAATACATGGAAAATAAGTATTCAATAAACTTTTCTAATAATTACACAATGTATAGGGCAACAATGCTCATTTAAAATCTCAGACTGTGGTCCATTACTGAACCACTTCCAAATTACAATTTTTTAGTGATACAAAAGGGAAAAAATTATAAAATCCATCGGGAATATTAACTGTGTAAAAAGAACAACTATGCATTTAATCACTTTTGATTAATTAAATCAAATCTAGCTTCATCTTGTTTCAAACACTATTTTGAATTATTTTATACCTGTCCCAGTTCTTCATTGAGGTCTGAAGTATTTACTTGGGCCTTTTCATTTGTTTCTTCATGATAGAGGTCAAGGTCCCAACCAATGAAAAAAGACCCAAGAAATTTCTGCATCTCCACAGTCACATAAAGTGAAATGGGTATAATGAAGTTGTAAAGTACCAGGAAAGCAAGAAAATCTGAAATGAAGCGCAAGATCTAAAAGAAGAAAGGAAAAAGCATTATTAAACTAAAAAATAAGAGAGAAAGCATTTGAGGACAAGATTATAACAGATACAATCAAAATGCAATTCTATAGAACAGTGATATTAATGAGGGCATATTCTGTAACAGCCTAACTATCAGATAGTCCTTGGCTTACAGCCATAATTGAGCCAAGAATTGTGCTGGTCATTAAGAAGGTCATCCTGTGACTGACCCGATTTATGATATTTTGTGGCAGTTAAACAAGTCACCATGGTTGTTAAACAAATCAACAGTCATTACGCAAATACCATGGTTGTTAAACTGGAAATAAACGCTGGTTATGGCAAAAGCCGTAAATCACAGTTATGTATCTTTGGGATACTGATATAAAAGTGGGCTGGTTGCCCAACACCCAAAATGGAATGGGACAACCTGCCACAGCCAACTCGCTATGGCCACCTCTCTACGGCCAACTTGCCGCAGCTAACTCACCGCAGCCAACTCGTCACAGTCAACACACTGCAGGACAACTCATCATAGGACAATTTATCAGTTCAATTCAATTATTTAAAATAAATAAAGTGCTTTAATTTTTTGTCATTCAGATTTCATTTTGTCCCTCCTTTTATATTTATATTTATATTTATTTGGGTTTGTATGCCGCTCCTTTCTGGAGACTCGGAGCGGCTAACAACATATAAACAACAAAAAAGTACAATATAAAAAACCCAAACAAAGCTATCTAAAAAGTCAACAAAAAACACACATTCAATACAACAATCAACTACAATCATCCCGAGGCCTGCCGGCAAAGATGAGTTTTTAAATTTTTCTGGAAGGCCGGGAGAGTCGGAGAAACGCGGACTTCAGGAGGCAGTTAGTTCCAGAGGGTGGGCGCCACAACAGAGAAGGCCCTCCCCCTAGGGCCCGCCAGATGACATTGTTTCGCTGACGGGACCCGGAGGAGGCCGACCCTGTGCGCTCTCACCGGTCGAAGGGAAGTATGTGGCAGAAGGCGGTCCCGTAAGTATCCTGGTCCCATGCCATGAAGGGCTTTATAGGTAATAACCAACACCTTGAATTGGGCTCGGAGACCAATAGGCAACCAATGCAGCATGCAGAGAGTTGATGAAATGTGAGCACAACGAGGAAGGCCCACAACTGCTCGCGCAGCTGCATTTTGCACTAATTGTAGTCTCCGAACACTCTTCAAGGGTAGCCCTATGTAGAGAGTGTTGCAGTAGTCGATCCTCGAGGTGACAAGGGCATGTGTGACTGTGAGGAGAGACTCCCGATCCAAGTAAGGACGCAACTGGTGCACCAGGCGAACCTGGGCAAATGCCCCCCTCGCCACTGCCAACAAATGATGATCCAATGTCAGCTGTGGATCGAGGAGGACTCCCAAGTTGCGAACCTTCTCTGAGGGGTTTATAGATTCACCCCCCAGGGTAATCGAGGGACAGATAGGAGTGTCCTTGGGAGGCGTCACCCACAGCCACTCTGTCTTATCGGGGTTGAGCCTTAATCTGTTAACACCCATCCAAACCCTCACAGCCTCCAGACACCGGCACATCACCTCAACCGCTTCACTGATATGGCCAGGAGTGGAAATGTACAGCTGAGTATCATCAGCGTACTGATGGTATCTCACTCCGTGGCAGTGGATGATCTCACCCTGTGGCTTCATGTAGATGTTAAAAAGTAGGGGGGAGAGAACCGACCCCTGAGGCACCCCACATGGGAGTAACCTAGAGGTGGACCTCTGACCCCCCACAAACACTGACTGTGACCGACCAATGAGATAGGAGGAGAACCACCGCAATACGGTGTCCCCCACTCCCAATCCCTCCAGCCGGCGCAGAAGGATACTGTGGTCAATGGTATTGAATGCCGCTGAGAGGTCAAGAAGCACCAGGACAGAGGACTGGCCTCTATCCCGGGCCCGCCAGAGATCATCCATCAGAGCGACCAAAGCAGTTTCGGTGCTGTAGCCGGGCCTGAACCCCGACTGCAGAGGGCCCAGATAATCGGCTTCCTCCAGAGACCGCTGGAGCTGATGCGCCACCACCTTCTCAACAACCTTCCCCACAAAGGGAAGGTTGGAGACCGGACGATAGTTGGTCAAAATCTTTAATGATTCCATTCCATCATTTCTTTTCTCCTGCAGTGAGTTGTCCTATGGCAAGTTAGCTGCAGCAAGTTGGCCACGGCGAGTTAGGCATAGCGAATTGTCATAGAACCCACCTAAAATGCAATCATGTTGCATTATGGGGAAAGAGATGACTATCAACATTTCAAATCTGGGTCGTATATACTTTTGGGTGTGTTGTAACTTTGAAAGATGCTAAATGCCTGATAGTTAAGTCAAGGACTACCTGTATATCATCTAAGAACTACTAAACCAAGCTTATGTTTCTTTCAAAAGTAGTGTCTTTTCTGTTTTGTGATCAAATAAGTTTAATCCGGAACAGGGATCTTACCCCATATTTGATATACTTTTGTCTCATCCCTTTTCCACTGAGCTGAAATTAGTATAGGTAGTGCTCGACTTACAACAGTTCATTTAATGACTATTGAAAGTTATAATGGCACTGAAAACAGTGATTTATGACCATTTTTCACACTTACGACTATAGCAGTATCCCCATGATCACATGATCAAAATTCAGACACTTGACAAATAATTCATGGGGTCATGTGACCACCTTCTGACAACATCCCTTAACAGGGATGTTCTAACTTAACAAATGCAGTGACACTTAATTCTCACAAGTTGTAAAATGAGGCAAAACTCACTTAACAAATGTCTTACATAGCAACAGAACCTTTGGGCTCAAACGTGATCATATGTTGAGGACTATCTGTATATAAAAGCCACTAATTCCATTTGCCTCTGTTGGCAAATAGTGTTATAGCTAAAGGGAGACAGGGAGGCCTTAATCATAATATCAGTCCAACAGTAGATTCAGATAACATACTAAATCTAATCTCAGTTTGACCAATGGGACATGTGAGTGTATCTATTTTCTTCTCTTAAGACCGCTGGTTAATATGTAAAGATAGGTTTTCTTTGCTGCATAGAGGCATTATTTGCTCTTCTTGCTTGGGACGAGAATATAGAAACAACTTCTAAGCATGTGAGTTTTTTTTTTATAAAAAACATCCTTTTAAGCAGAAAAGTCACAATAGTCACATATTATCAGCTACAATAATGGGGCGAGAAATTAACTGAAGAGAATTCTTGTCTCCCTTTAGTTATTTTTATAAGTCAAATCAAAACTTCCAATACAGGAAAAAAACACCTAAATCAGACATATCATTTACATTTTACCTTACTGCTGTTTCTTTCGTGATCAGTTTGCTGGTTATACCAAGGTTCATTCCACTTCTCTTCGTTCTGCCAGGCATACTTCAGTATTGTACTTAAGACAGCTTCACAAAGGAGGATTATTAGGTAGATAATCAAAAAAGAATTCATAGACCTGGAGGGGAGACAATTGAATACCCAAATGCTACTGAATTAAAACTGTCCTATAGGTTAAAAAAAATAAGAAGAGCACTGAAGACAAAGGGAGCTCTGGGCAATTCAAACTATATCTGCACATTACTTTAATTCTAACAATCTTTGTGTTGTGTTCAACCAACTTGAACTTTTGCATACGGGGAAGGGTGGAGATTGAAAAAGGAAGCGTTTGATAGAATCATTAGGTTGGAGATGACATTAGAGATCTTCTAGTTCAAATCCCTGCCCTACCATCCTGAACCAATGGCCGTCCAAATTTTTCTTCAAAACCACCAGCTTTGCTTTTTCTCTCTTATCCCTTGATTGCAAAACAAAGAAGAAAAAGAGTTCTTCTCTATTAAAGGCAGAAAATGGAAAATCACAAGAAGTTTCTTGCTTCAAGGTATGGTAGGACAAGATTTGGGGAAAAGATACAGGGTGGTTCATTTAGAAGTGAAGCATGTAAAACAGAGGTCCCCAACCTTTTGGGCACCAGGGACCGGTTCCGTGGAGAAAGGTTTTTCCATGGACTGGAAAGTGCGTGGTTTTGTGTGTTTCCTGCATCCCACAGATGGGGCTTTGCTTGTTTGTGTGGACCGGCTGTTGGCATGCCGTGGACCACTTCCG
Source organism: Bothrops alternatus (assembly GCA_034064705.1). Lineage (NCBI taxonomy): Eukaryota > Metazoa > Chordata > Lepidosauria > Squamata > Viperidae > Bothrops > Bothrops alternatus. Next base: position 703,790 of record JARGCV010000239.1, read on the forward strand.
GTCCACAGACCGGGGGTTGGGCACCCCTGATGTAAAACACTTAAGGGCAAACCGATATGCAGAATGAATTCAATATTTCTAGGACTCTGCTTTGTCATACACTGATTGCCTATCAGAGTAGTTCTCAAAATAACGATCAGAAGCAACTTTGATCTGACTACATCCCATTTCACGCGGTGATTTATTTCCAAGTTCCCTTGAGGAACAAAGTCCACATTCAATGCATTTGAATATTCCAAAAGCGAATATTAATTTTGCTAAAGTAGAACGTGAGAACATTAGCCTAATAATACTTATCAAATGGTTCAAGCTACAGAGATGTTCAAAAAATGTTTTAAAAACATGTTCCTTTGTTTTTTAACTTACGTGTCTTTTGTATTTTTTTAGCTTTTAAAATTATTCTTTGTATTTCATCCTGCTAGTCTATGACCATAATAAATATTTGAACTGTTCCCTTGCATGCTGCATCCCTTCAATTCCTCTTGCTTTACAGTTTAAATTAATACATTAATCTTTAACGGAGTGAAATACTGCCCACCACATACTTCTCTACTGCTGATCGTTTCTGTGATTTGCTCTTATAATTCAATGCCATCTTTGTCTCCATTCCTGTATACACAGCAACACCTATAAAGAGTAAAAGAACGTTCAGCATGGCAGCAAGACTTGTGTATTACTGTAGGCCAGGGGTAGTCAACCTTGGTTCTTTTATGACTCGTGGACTTCAACTCCCAGAATTCCTGAGCCAGCCTGCTCTAGGCTCATTCTCGTCCCTTTCTTTTGAGGAGCCAGACACAGAGGGATTCCTTCAATTTCTGGCTGATCACTCTACTGGGTTTCCAAATCTACTCTATGATTGCAGTGGTGATTTTTTTTTAAAGTGAGTAGGTTTTTTGTCCAGATTTTTAAATTGGAAAGATATTCTAATATTTAACCGAATCAAATGGACCAGGAGGCAACAGATAGAAACTTTTACAGGAGAAGTCTTAAGTGGTCTAGGTTCCTGGAACAACAGAGGGAACGAAGCACTAATAGGACTTTAAAAAGGTGAAAGACAGACAGACATAGAATCCAGGTTCTCTGGGTTACACCAACATCAACTACAGTTAGTCCTCGACTTACAACCACAATTTCTTGCCACGTTTGTTAAGCGAATCACTGCAGTTGTTAAGTGAATCTTGCTTCCCCATTGAGTTTGCTTGTCAACAGATCACAAAAGAGGATCGTGTGACCCCCCTGGACACTGGAACTGTCATAAATATGAGTCAGTTGCCAAGCATCTAAATGTCAATCACATGACTATGGGGATGTTGCAATGTGTGAAAAACAGTCATAAGTCACTTTTTTCAAGGCTGTTGTAACTTTGGTCACCAAACAAACTGTTGCAAGTCGAAGACTTCCTGTATTTCTTGGTGCAAGTTATTATAATCAACACGGTACACTTCCTCTTAATTAGGAAGTGTGTCCTAACCTGGATGATTTGCCAGCGATTAGCTACTCTAACAGAAAGCTCTGCAATTTCATCCATTCAAGAAATATTAACCAGTTAGTGAAACTTTACTGTCACACACCAAAAATTTCTTTAGTGTTTTTCAACCTTGCTCCACGAAGTAGAAGACTTTCGGGTCCAAGGGGTCTGCAAAAGAAAGATCACTGTTTGTTCACATTGTTGGATAAAGTGAGCCAGTCCCTCTTTCTCAGCCCTGGAAAGAAGACAATGGCAAACCACTTCTGAAAATCTTGCCAAGAAAACGGAAGGGACTAGTCCAGGCAAATCGTCAGGCATCAAAAATTGACTGGATGGCACACACACGAACAGTTTGAGATAGTTTGTCAAAGATGAAATGGCTATAGAACTAACAAGAGGATTCTCTGGGACAGGGGTAGGGAACCTTGGCTCTCTTATGACTTGTGGACTTCCTGAATCAGCCATGTTAACTCAGGAATTCTGGGAGTTGAAGCCCACAAGTCATAAAAGAGCCAAGGTTCCTTACCCCTGCTCTAGGATAAAGAGTGAATAATTTTGTCTTTGGAAATCAAAATAGTTTTCAACTAACTACCCCTCTCTGGAATGCAGCAATTTTATTGGACCTATTAGTAAGCAACTTCCTAAAAAGGGAGAGATAAATTCATAGAATAGTGTCACTAAAACCCAATTAATTTATACATATAGTCTGAAGACGCCATAAAGAGCATGTCATGTAATGCCCATCTCATTCTACTTGTGAACTTCATGGGGGCATCAGCAGGTCATAAGACACAACAGATCCTACATGAATCCTTTTTTTCAATCCAGTAAAGCTCTTAAGTTTTTTTTTTAAAATTCTGTTGTGCTATCAAAGAAGTATACATTGAAACTAAACAACCACTGAAAAAGTTAAGTATTTTACAAGTAATTCAAAAATTTCTTTAGTATTTCAGGTCATTTGATATTGTTTGTTATTCGTGCTGCTCAGCTACTGTTCGCTTTGCTGTTTTTCACCACAACTCCTTCTCTAAGGAGTTCTGGATTCATCTGAATGTGCCACTTAAGAACAACTCCCTCATGCCACAAGCAAACAATACTTTGAATTCCCCGTTACAGAAAAGATACTTGATTAATGAAATGCTCTGTTGTTGTCGTTGGAGAAACAAGGGTGATAATTTCAACTCCACCTGTTTCTCTTAAGGTTTTCTGCAATGACTAGAACCTTGGACCAGCAATAATTCTTATAATATTTATATAGATGTTTACAAAGGGTGAGCAAAGACCCTGAATCAAATAAAATTGTCAGCCATGCTGACCCAATGTTCAATTTTAAGACAAACCTGTTGGGCACCTATCTATTATGGCTTGAAATGTCTGAGTAATTATTAGAAGAAATAGCAAGTTTAACAGGTACATAGGAACTGAACTGTTCTATACAAATCCAGAATGAACTGTTACAAGAAAACTAGTTTTTACGGTTTCTTTTATATAACAGAAAAAAACAACTGGCTGTATGAATTAGTCCAAGCTGGTCAAATTACTAACTGGCAGTTCGCAACATCACTCAAACCAGGAAGGAATAACAGCTTGTAACCACAAATTACAATAGCTTGCAATAGCTTGTATTCTTCACAGTTTAAGATACTTCCACTACAACTTATTATTTATGCAGTAGTAGTTCTCTAAAAGCATTCTAGTCAAAAAAAAAAAAAAAAAGGTCCACAGAATAGGGTAACAAAAAACAAGGAACACAAGAAGCTGCAAAGTGATCACAAAAGTAGTGTAGGAACATCTTGTCAGTGTACTTAATCTTCCCTGTGCCTGATGTATATAAAGGCATTTTATTTCATTTTATTTACAGAAGTTGGATTGCCTGGATATAGAATTGGTCGCAAATCACATTCACTGAGATTGAAGGCATTTGGCTTACCGCACTATTTCCTCAATTTGATGACTTATGGTTATACGCCCAACAAATCTGTAAAACAATATTAATGTGTTACGATTCAAGAAATAAAAGGAAAAGTTAATTTTTTAATATGCCACTAAACCCTGACCATAACAGCACAGGAAATGAGTTAAAGAAACTGACCTGGTTTGCATGTAATGGTAAGCCCAATTCCTGGCATGCCATGATCAACAAAGCCAGGAATCTGAAGCCAAGAACAAACCAGGAAGCAACAATCAGAAATCCCAGTTCAGACATAGTGCTAAACAAACCATAGATGGAGGCTTCCTGGTTACCTTAATTCAAAGCCACATTCTTTAACTTTCTTCCATTTAAATACAACAGTTTAACGCAGGACTTTTCCTTCCTTAGCTATAAAATAACGCAGGTAGTCCTTGACTTACAACCCCAATTGAGCCCAAAATTTTTGTTGCTAAGCAAGACAGTTAAGTGAGTTTTGCCTGCGTCTACAATCTTTCTTGCCACAGTTGTTAAGTGAATCACTGCAGTTGTTAAATTAGTAACACGGTTGCTAAGTGAATCTGGCTTCCCCATTGACTTTGCTTGTGAAGAGGTCGCAAAAGGTGATCAACATGACCCCGGGACGCTGCAAATGTCATAAACATGAGCATCCAAATTTTGATCACGTGATCATGGGGATGCTGCAACGGTTGTAAGTTTTAAAAATGGTAATAAGTCCTTTTTTTCATTGTAACTTCGAATGGTTACATGAAAGGTTGTGAGTCGAGAACTACCTGTAACCATTTTTCTGCAGCAAATCTGCATTGTCTTGGAGAGTTGTTGGCAGACTTCTCAGTGTTAGGATAACAGAGAATCAAATGCTTCATCCTGGGTTTTTTCCCTAGGAAGTGGGGAGTGAATGCTTGAACACTGGGAGAATTTTCCAAACTCAGGGAAACTCCCAAATGAAATTAACAGAGCATTCCCAGTAAGCCGTGCCCTTGTTTTCCCTAAGCAACACAGGCATTTAAATTCACGACACCATCACAAGAATTTCCAGAGCAGTTTTAGCCCAATTTTTAATAGCCATAACTTTCTTTCCCAAATCCTTAAAAAAAAAAAGAGAGAGTAATAAAAAACAGAAACCTGTAAAGATCTGCTTCTGGTTGCTGGCATTCAATAACAGCTACAAGTTTGTCCAGATTGGCAACAGACTGCAACACAGCAGTTTCTGGGACTGCAATGTGTGTCTAAAAAAAAAAAGCAAAAAAAAAAAAAAGCAATGAATTGACAAGTCTCGGTTAATACTTTCAACAAATCCCTAAAGGTCCAAAGCCCTGTTTTTTGTTTTTTTTGTTTTTGTTTTTTTTTAAAAACCCTTGTGAGATCTTAAAACTGCATTCCTAATTTGCCAATAAGTTGTTAGTGTTATAGAAAATGCTGATTTAAAACAAGCCATGATTTGGTAAACTTGTCATCTGTCAATAGATACATTTCTTCTATCTGGTGTTGTATTCATAAATTTTAGGCCTGGCAAAATGATCTGTGAGGGTTCTTTGTTCATCCTAATGAGTGCAAGACTCCCTCACATGATGATCACCACTTGACAAATAGAAAAAACAAAAACAGATCATAAATTGGATGAAGCTCTGTATTCTTGTAGAATATTTACTAAAAAGGGGGAAATAGTTGGAGAAATATTAAGGTATATAGATGCCAGTAAAAAAAGATTGTGGGTAGCTATGTCTGTGACAAGAAATAAATAGTTGAAAATAAATAACCAATGAGAAAGAAATACATAGAAGCGAGGATTTGGTTATCTGGAAAGAATTAATGAGCATTAAATGACAGGACAAAGAAAGGAAGGAAGCATGAATGTCTTAACAGGAAAGGAAAAAAGAAAGCTCATACTGCTGGCTATTTTGGACAGGTATATAAACCTCTCACATTCTAAATATTTTAAAATATAATGTCACATGTTGAACTCAACATTTGTTTACTGACATAGAAACAGGTATTTCAAGCTCAAATATTTTAAATTTGAGACATTATGCATACTTTACTGTCTCGTTATACCAGTTCACAAAATAGGACAAAAATTGGGCAAACTAGGGGAAAATAACATAGAAAACAGAAGTATCTGTCCTTAAAGACCTTTCTAGCATATCCATAACCTTCTCAATTACATTTGCTAGTCCCTTGCTTATAATCAGAACTAACTGCACAATACATTCCAATGAATCATATTAACTATGCCTAAGAAACTCGTTCTAATATTTTTCCTTAAATTCATAAAAATGAATACAACATGGCCTTTGGCTATAAAAAAATCTAAAGCTTTGATATGAAGTCAAAATAATTCAAAATAAATTAAATACTCTTTTCTACATAAATGTAATGAAATACCCTAGCCACAATTTCAAAGAAACATAAAAAAAATCATGTTAACACAGACCTTAAGATTAGTTTCTCCATCCAAACTTGCAGTGGTAACATAGCAACAGCCATGTTCTCTATCAGAGGACAGAAGTACGAGATCAGCAGGGAAAGTTTCATCTTTGGCTACTCTCACAATATCTCCTACCTGGGGAGACAGAAGAATGTATGGAAAAACTGATTTGCAAAATTACTGGATTAAAACAGTCCAACGAAACCTTATTTGGTCTAATTAAATTCTTTGTAAAACTGAATACATGGCTATGACTGTTTTGTTTAAACCCCACAATTACCAAAGACATTCGTTTTATGTTTCTGTGTTTCCCTGAAATCAAAATCCAGTCTTATATTTTTTTGCCTCCAAAAGAGGCACTAGGTCAGCGGTTCTCAACCTGTGGGTCGCGACCCTTTTGGGGGTCGAACGACTCTTTCGCAGGGGTCGCCTAAGACCATCGGAAAACACATATTTCCGATGGTCTTAGGAACCGAAACACTGCTCTCTCTGTTGCAGCCTCACTCTCTTCCATCTTCTTTTCCTTCTCACCCCCCTGCGAGCTTGCAATACCCCTCAGGGCCTCACGTTGCCTCCCGGAGGACTCAGCTGTTTGGCGGCCGGAAGTTGGAGCCGCTCAGCTGTTGGTCGGGATGTCCACGGAGCCGACCCGCACGTTGTCCTAAACCCCTCCCCTGCCCGTTCATGTCGAGCCCGCGGGGGCTTGACAGGGAGAGAGGGAGGGAAGGAGGAAGGGACTCCTCCTCCTCTCCTAAGGTTCAAAGCAGGATCAGCTTCCCAAGGGCAATCCCAATTCATGTGTTTCTGCCGTACCTCCTTGGCGCTCCCGGGAATGGGGTGGGCGTAGGCTAGGCAAAGAAAAGCCACTGAGCCGTGAGCTAAGATCGCAGGCAGGCTGGGGAAGGCGGTAAAGAAGAGGAAGGGGATTGGGAGAGAGGAAACGCCAAGCTTGTCCTCACCTCTCCCAAGAATCTCCTGCGCCACCTCACAGGAACACCTTGTTTCAGATTTACACCGCAAAAGTTTTTCTCGTGCAGAGGAGAGAGGAAAAACTATTGCAGAACACTCAGGAATCCCTTGCAAGATGCCATGTACCTTGGTGCTTATTTCCTAACACCTTCTTCACCCCCGTGTTTTCTGCTCCACCCCGAATTCGCCTCCCTTCCACTCTCCCATCTATGGTCTTAATACAGCCCTCAGTCTGTCTCCCTTTCAACATCCCCTAAAATTCTTCACTCAGGCAGGCTTCCAGAATTCGGCTGGCAGGATGCAGGTAACACCTCCCCCCTGTCCTGCCGCCTCCCACGGCACCGCGCCTCCGTGTCTCAAGCCTCCATGGCACAGAACTGCTGGCGTTATGCTTGGGCGGAAGATTTTTTCTTTTACAGATGGAGCGGGTGGGCCCGACATTCGTGGGCAGGCAGGACCCCGCCCGCCGAGCCGGCACCTCCCCATCGCCCTCCACGGCAGCCAGCTCCGTCGCCAGACCTCCCAGCTGACCGGTGCAGGTCCGGAGGTTGCCAGCTGACGGGCGCAGGAGGTCGGCGCTCCGCCGCCTCCCCTTCGCCCTCTTCACCGGCCAAAGCATTGCCGGACGTTCCAGCTGACGGGCACAGGTCCGGAGGTCACCAGCTGACGGGCGTAGGAGGTCGGCGCCATGGCAGCCTCCCAGCCGCCTGCTTCTTTGGCTGGAGCAGTTGACAGGGCTTGCATGGCCCGCAAGGGCCGCTGATGTGCTCCCTGCAGCCGGTGACCCTGGTAACTGCTCCAGCTGAAGAAGCAGGCGGCTGGGAGGCTGCCACGGCACCGACCTCCTGCGCCCGTCAGCTGGCGACCTCCGGACTTGCGCCCGTCAGCTGGAACGTCCGGCAACGCTTTGGCCGGTGAGGAAGGTGAAGGGGAGGCCGCCGCAGCGTCGAACTCTGCGCCCGTCAGCTGGCGACCCTCAAATTTGCACTTGTCAGCTGGGAGGTTTGGCAAGGGAGCCGGCTGGCGTGGAGGGTGATGGGGAGGCAGCGGCCCGGCAGGCGGAGTCCTGCCGGCCCGCAAATGTAAAAGAAAAAGTCTTCCACCCAAGCATAACTTTTAAGGATTTTAAGGATCTTTGAGAGGGAGAGAGAAATAGAGAGAGGGAGGGAAAAAGGGAAAGAGAACTAGAAAGAGGAAGAGAGAGAAAGAGGGAGAGAGAGGGAGAGAGAGAGAGAGAAAGAGAAAGGGAGACAGAGAGAGAAAGGGAGAAAGAGGGAGAGAGAAAGAGAGACAGGGAGAGAGAAAGGGAGAGAGGGAAAGAGAAAGGGAGAGAGAGAAAGAAAGGGAGAGAGGGAAAGAGAAAGGGAGAAACAGAGAAAGAGAGGGAGAGAGAGAAAGAAAGAGGGAGAGAGATTAAATTACTAACATGGTTGTTCAGTGAATCTGGTTTCCCCACTAACTTTGCTTGTCACAAGGTTGCAAAAGGTGATCACATGACCCTGGAATAATTTTATGGTTGGGGGTCACCACAACATGAGGAACTGTATTAAGGGGTCGCGGCATTAGAAAGGTTGAGAACCACTACACTAGGTCTTAATTTTGGAGAATGTCTTACCTTAGGACCACCACAGCCAGGCCTCTCACACTCTGACACCTGTTGTGCTACTGCTTGACTTCTTCTGTGGCCGCTTGCCGCCACTTGAGGCCTAACGCCATACGGTGCATTGCGTCGTTGCCGCTCCTCCCGGCAGGATGCTGCATGGTGCTTTGCACCATTTCTGCTGGTTGCGGCAGGACGCTGTGTGGCTCTTTGGGCCATTTCCACAGCAGAAATGGCCCGAAGTGCCACGTGGCCTCCTGCCGCAAGCAACAGAAGCAGCCCAAAGCGCATGAGCAATGGAAGCGCCCTGAAGTGCCATGCAGTGTCCTGCTGGGAGGAGCGGCAACGGCACAATGCGCCACATGGTGGCCGGCCACAAGTGAAGCCAAGCGGCCACAGAAGAAATCAAGTAGATGTCTGGGTGTGGGAGGCCTGGCTGTGGTGGTCTTACCGGTAAGGAAAGCGGGTGCGGGGTGCGCGTGGGGCAGCTTCAACCCACTACCCCCGCTCTAGCTTGATTTTTAGGGGTGCACCTCGCCCCCAAACTAGGGCTTAGTTTTGGAGTAGGGCTTATATTAAGACCACCCCGAAATATCAAGGTAGAGCTTACTATAGGGCTGGGTCTAACTTTCGGGGAAACACGGTAGTAAGACACATACCCGAATGTTCTTTGATCTTGTTTTTACAAGGCCACCACTACGAACAACATACACTGGAGCTCCATTCACTTCATTGTCTGCTTTGTGCCGTAACCAATCTTCATAACCCTGAAAAAAAAAAAGCAAAGGAAGTCACTAATATATCTTGCCTGCTACTTGGCTGCCATCTCAAATTTGATCAGAGGACCAAACTAGAGCCTCATAAAATGGAAACAATATTTTTCCATTTTTCCCAAATGGAAATGCTCTGGACTACGGTCTCAATATTCCTTAATGGCCCATACCAATTAAAACTACAACTCTGATCAGCTCCAAAAACTTGGAAAGGATCAATATGGGGGAGATGGAGCCAAGCCAAAGCAGACAATTTTCTTCTAACCACTTTAAGTGTGGGAGATGATAACATATATCTCTCTTTTTAAAACATATATAGTAGGAGTGATAAATTCAAGCAAGTGTGCTAATGGCAATTCTGCTGTCTGATTGTGGTTATGTTACAGAAGAGTTTTCAAAATAGATATAGGTTGCCTGAGAAGTCTTGCACGTATACTTCAAGAAAAGAGGAAAAAAGTGCAATTGCATGGTCATTCCTACTCAGATGGGAGTTGGGATGTATATAGATTTAATAAAATATGATTGGTTGCATAGTCAGCCATATGTTTAGACTGGATATGGCATTTCTGTTCACCTATTAAGTCCTTCCCAAGGACCTGGAACAGGCAGATATTGTTTGATGATGAAAGGTACTGTTACAGGATGTAAGCTGTTTCAAAGTAAAGTTGCCTTTTGCAATTGACTGATAGTGATTTTGTCAATGCTGATGGTGTTCAAGCATTGCTCCAGACATTTTGGAATTGTATTCAAGGTACATACTGCTATTGGTACTATGTTTGCTTTCTTTTGCCACAGTTTCTATTTACAGGTCATTATGATTTTCTCCAGTTGTTTTTTCCCCTATTCTGCTGCCTTCAAGTCTTGTAATGTTTAGTAGCCAGACCTTTTGTCTTTCTTATCAACAATTGTTAAAAGTCTGGGGTACTGTGTGGCAGATGCTTGTCCATTTGAATTCTTAAGTCCCAGAGGACTTTATTTTCTATTACTTTGTCTCTTTTGTGGTCCCACCTGTTCTTGCTAGTGTGCTAAGTAATAGAAAATGAAGAACAAACATCTGCCACTCAACATATGAATTAAGGTTGGTCACACAGTCAGCCAGATATTTAGACTGGATTTAGCATTTTTGTCTACCTATTGGTCCTTCCCAAGGTCATGTTTGTAGAAAGTTATGTTTATACAGGACACAGTCTTGACAAAAACAACAAAACAAAATTTCATCAACTATAAAGAATGATAGGTAAAACTGAACGCTGGATGAAGGTAATTTCATTTAAAGCAGACAGTGGAAGTTCTATAGTAAATAAGAGCCAGCCTGTGCTGCTTCAATGTATTATGCAGACTAATTTTGAATTGTTGTTCTTTAAACAAATAAACAAATGAATAAGTCTTTTCTATCCACAGGTATTATGGAAGCACTGGGGAAAAAATCAGGACCCATCAACTTCCAGGAGCCAGAATAATGGCTCTAGAAACAAGTGAATAATGCAACATCTTATTGTGTAAATCAATTTTAGAAGATTTCTTTGCAAAATCTCATTCTTTTAAGACAGCAGGGAAAAAGGGTATATATACTGTAATACAAATTGATATACAAAACTCCACCACAACTATTATGTGTCATTAGTATCCACTGAAGGCTTTTCTTGTGAATCACAAAAACATGTCAGCTATATAAAAGCAATCTCAGGCAAAAACATGTTTTGTGCTTTAATGCCTAACACCAAAATATATTTTCTTATTTCAACTGATGCTCAAACCCTTACAGAATACTGTTACTCTCATGGTTCCGACAGATGAACCTCTTCAAAAGAACTTTGAGGCATTGTTTACCTCAAAGAATCTTTTATTCGAGAAACAAAGTATCGGCACTATATAGTCAAAACCAAAAACTAAATTCCCCTCCCCTGGATACAAAGTAACAAAGCACAATTCCCTCCTCCAATAAACAGTCATAAATCACATTCCCCAATTAGCTTGAAGCACAGGCTTTCTCTCCAGCTTTTCAGCCCGCCAAAACTCTATCAACTCAGGGCCCAATGACCTTGGGTTCCCACGGCTGAGTTATTACTGTTATAACTAGCTGGACTCTCATCCACATTTCCCTTCCCAGCATCAACTAACTCTAAAAGCAATAGAGAAAAATGCTGCATTTCCATCTGTTTTCAAAGCAAGAACATCTGATGTTAGCAGCGTTGATAGTTACATTTCAATGCAAGGAAGTGCAAAAAAAAAATATAGAATAGCAATGATTTAAGATACAAGGTATCTTTAGGGACAAAATAATTTAAATTACTTCCTTCATATCACAGTTGGACCAAAAAGGTAAAAGGTCCACCCAGTATCTATATGATTCTTCCCTCATTAATGTATAAATATTCATGTTTAAAATGCAGAACGGTCACATCAAACATTATTCTGTACAAAAAGATCCCACTAAAAACACGTTCTCCTTTTTCGGTTCAATATTTCAGATTGCATATTTAGTGTTTTGGAACCATGCCTTGCTTTTGCTGGCTTGGCTTCTGAAGAAATACACCATGTGCTGATATCGCTAAACACATTAGCACATTGTGAGCTAACACTGATGGCCTACTGATAATTGTATTGTATTGAACATAATGTGTATGTTCTGTGCTAAGCAACTTACCAAAAAAGGCACATTTTCTTACCTGCTTTATGGCCGTCACAGTTATAACAAAAAACAATGGCAATCCACTAGTAATTGGACTAGTAGGAGTATCTATCATAAGCTGGAAGAGAAAACAAACAGAAATAATATGCATATGAGTCAAATTTTGCAAAATCTATGTTTACATTTGTAGATTATATTTAGAAAACTGTAAATAGTGGTTTGTGGTTGCTACTATAACACTGCACACTGAATATACTACAATATTTTATTGCTCTTTGGAAATGGTTTGCAGCTTCCAAAAATTACCAAAGCCAGCATAATGTTAGTGTATAGACTTTTGATGTTATTTATATTAACAGAATACAGCATTAACCACTTTTTTTTATTTTCGATACTCGTGCTGCTGCTTCTTGCTGGGAGTTCCTTGTGAGGTAATGTGTATTGGCTGTCTTTTGATGTGAAAAGGCCTGTTGCTGATTACATAGAGGTAGTCCTCAACTTACGGCCAAACCTGAGCCTGGAATTATGATTGCAAATCATGCCATTCGTTAAGTGGGTCACCGCATGACTGTTTTTGTAACAGTTCATTAAGTGAACCCATTTCAGCTGGAAATTGGAATTAAATACTAATATCTCGCAATACATATAAATCACGATCACATGATGCTGCAAACCGTCCTAACTGGGGGCTGGTTGCCAAGCCCCCAAAATGCAATCACATGACCTCAGTCTCTCTCTCTCTCTCTCTCTCTCTCTCTCTCTCTCTCTCTCCCTCTCTCTCTCTCTCTCTCTCTCTCTCTCTCTCTCTCTCTCTCTCTCTCTCTCTCTCTTTCTCTCTCTCTCTCTCTGTGTGTGTGTGTGTAGCCACTAGTCATAAGTATCTTTTTGGGGGTCCTTTATAACTTCAATGGTTGCTAAGAGACCAGTCATAAGTCAAGGACTACCTACAAAGTACTTTAATGGCATCTGGAAAGCAGCCAGATTCTGACTGATTTTAAAATGCCCGAAAACTGAAAATGAACTTGGCAAAATTTCCCTTCTATACTTGGCAGATTAAAAGATGCTTGCGGGCAATCACACCAATGTGTTGTTAATAATTAAAAATACAGACTGTGCTAAGAATTTTTGCAGAATAGCACGTGGTGGAAGTTCAGCTGCAAGATCTTGGTTAAACATGCAGTGTCAACACAGCATTCCACTCAAAGTAGAAATGGAAGAAGATTGCGTACACTGAGACAAAACACAGACCTCTTTCATATAACCAGGTCTGGAAGGACCTTTGAAAGCTCAGAAGTAATGAGCTTTTCCTTCTCAGTATAAACAGGATAGGGATTTTGAAGGGGATGTGTGCATTGTATTGTAGTACTGAGGCAAAAGAAGAAGGAAAAAAGGCTCACGCCACTCTGTTTCTATTATTTGCCTGCTGTCAAATGTAAAGCCCCTTCCTGTAGGGAACATAGCATGAATTCAAGAAAAAAACAAGTAAATATAATTACAGAGAATTAAACTAATATCAGTCTAAGAGATTTACTTCCTACATGCATGCTAAAAAGCCAAAACCATAATTTTCTGAAAAAAATTAAGATGCTTTCGTTAACCAAATAAATGCAAGATTAAATAAGTAAATAAATAAATAAAAAGTAAATAAATAAATAAGTAAATAAATAAATAAAGTAAGTTACATAATTTAAAAAAATTAGGTATGTACCCACTTTTGGAGAAGACAGATATGTAAAATAAGAATTGAGTGGCTCTGTCCTTTTTAATGACCTGTATCATTTGGTTGTTTTACTGCTTTTTCGTTTTCATCTGAAGGTGGCCTTGTTGCTCTTTCCATGTTTTGTCAACTTCAATTCGCTCTGACTTCAGTGTTTCTGAAATAATCTCTACTATTTCCAGATATCACTTTTCTTATGGCCTGATCCTCTTCCTAGATCTTATGTGTTCACCGTTTGTTTTCAGGTAGTCATTTACCTTCACATACAGCTATACTGACATTTTCTGATTTCCATTTGTATTTCCTCAATGGAAATGTTCATGGCTGTGCTTTTGCCACTATCCTTTCTATGAGCTTCCCTCTATCATAAGCATCTTTTCCCATCAGGATCTCCTGCCATGAAATCCTACCTATCGAATAGGAAGCCACCTTTTCAAGCTCCCGATATCTGACTATAGTTTTAGCTTTCTTTAAAGTCAAGAATTTGAGCCTGCTAATCGATTTTTCTCAACGTTCCTGCTATTTCTACTTTTTAAACTCTACTGGTGATTAACAAGAATAATCAATATTACTATCCTCAGTTATACACTTCAAGAAGACCCTGGAACGACATATTAAACAAAATAGTCTCTCTACAGCAGTGGTTCTCAACCTTGGGGTCGCGACCCCAAATGCCATTTCGCGGGGGTCGCCGGGCATCGCCGGCCGCCATTTTGTTTTTTTTATTTTTATTTTTTTAAATTTTTTTTAATTTTTTTTAAAAAAATTTTTTGGCGCGCGCGTGCCGCGCACGCTCAGATCCACCCGTCGCGCCGGGAAAAAAAATTAAAAAAAAATTAAAAAAAATAAAATAAAATAAAATAAAATAAAAACAAAATGGCGGACCGCAACGGGCGGATCCGTGCATGTGCGGCACGTGCAACTGGCCGATCCGCGCAGGCGCAGATCCGGCCGTCGCGGCCGCCATTTTTTTAAAAAAATTTTTAAATAAAAAATAAAAAAACAAAATGGCGGCCCGCGACGGCCGGATGTGCGCATGCATGGCACGTGTGACGGGCCGATCCGCGCATGCGCAGATCCGCCCATCGCGGCTGCCATTTTGTTTTGTTTTGTTTTATTTTTTTTTAATTTTTTAAAAAAAAAATTAAAAAAAACCAAAATGGCGGCCCGCGACGGGCGGATGCACGCATGCGTGGCGCGTGCGACGGGCCGATCTGCGCATGCGCAGATCTGCCCGTCGCGGCTGCCATTTTTGTTTTTTTTTATTTTTTAAAAAAAAATTTAAATTTTTTTTTTGCGCGCACACGCGCACGCCCCCGGGTCGGGGTCGCGGCGCGCATGGGCGGGGCAAGTGGGGTCTCAACCTCAGAAAGGTTGAGAACCACTGCTCTACTGGTATGGTAGCTATTCCTCCTAGTAATTGTTTTTTTTTTAATAATGAAATATGCTTATGCCTAAGCCAGCGGTTCTCAACCTTTTCCGTGGCTCGACCCCAGCCCGCATCGCGCATGCGCGGCGGGCGCATCGCGCATGTGCGACGCGACGGCCCGCATCGCAAAGGGGAAAAAAATGGCCGACCCAAAAAAAAATGACCGACAAAAAAAAAATGGTGGACTGCGGCGTTTGGCGACCCCCGTGAAATGGTCGTTCGACCCCAAATAGGGTCGCGACCCACAGGTTGAGAACTGCTGGCCTAAGCACTGTACAAGCAAAGCAATAAACATTACTGATAGGTGTCACTAAAGTCCCTCTCCACTACCGTAGTACTTCATTCCTCTTGAACAATCTTAAATTTGCTTTTTGGAAATAATGATCCACAATTGCTCCATGGATGAGTACTTGCAAATATAAAGAGCAGTATGGTTTGTGTTCATTCATTCACTTATTTAAACCAGGATGCTTTCTATGGTAGGAAGACTAGCACTCAGTAGAACAACCATGGAAGTCTTGGAAAAGGTATTCAGATGCTTGAGATGTGGCAGAACTATGATCAAGGCAATGGCATTTCCTGTGACATTCTATGGAAGTGAACGTATGAACACTGATGTTGGAAAAAATCCTTTGAGAATACCATGTATAACCGAAGAAACAAATAGGTAACAGATAAATAAAGAAAGAAAGAAATCAACCCAGAGTTCTCACTCAAGATACAACTGATCAGGCTCAAATGATCACAATCAGAACACATTTTGTGAAAGATCTAGTTACAATACTGGAAAAGGTAGAAGGAAAGAGAGGAACAGGAATACCGAAGTGGAATTACAGAGGCAACAGGCACTATGTTGGAAGACCTAAAAGACCAGGTTAGGGATAGTTTGTCATGGAGAACATTTATCCATGTTGCTAAGAAATGACATTGATCTAATGGCACATAATCAATCAATGCTGTTTACTTTATGAACTAATCCACAGGATATGTATACTGGTGACACAATAAAGAAATGCTATTTGTCAACAGAAAGAGGAATCAATACAGAAAGCGTAGCAAATTGTGTTGGAATCAAAGAGGAGTACTTTAAGGTGTTAAAGGACAACAGATCTTCATTTTTGAATAAGGCCATCTATTCATTATCTGTTGAAGGATTATTTATGAAATATTGGCTATGATGGCTGCACAGCTAATAGTAGATTGTTCTTTGTTTCTTAAAATTTGAGAAATGTTTCTCTTCTAAAAACAATACAAGTAATTTCACTCTGATTTCATTGAAGGAAAAGAGAGGTATAGTGAAATACAGAAATTGTAAACCATTTCGTGACTAAATGCCTAGCATTACTATCCTATCACTATTGATGGTTCTCTTGCTCACAAAACAAATGTTCCAAATTAAATGGCTTTTCCGAATTTATTTCATAGCATAAATGTGAACAGTTCAAATGTAGGCCAGCCAAAATACTGATGAAGCTGGATGTAAAAAAAAAACCTCAAATTAAAACACATACTAGACTTACTGATTGAGCTTAGTACTTAACAGTTAACACTTAAACGAAGCTTAACCCATAGAACTTTTTCCTGCTAAATTTAGAATCCTTTCTATTAAAGTTTTTAGAAAAAAGAAGCTTTAGCATAAGTAGAAGTTGAGAAGAAAAACTTGGCAAAAACAATTAACAACTATTTTCTGATTACATCGTCATATGAATAGGAACATTGAATAATGAAAGGGGGGGGGAAGCATGCTTTACATGCAGTAGGTGGGAGATTTTTAACAGTTTTATTGAAACAGCCACAACCTGGATTTCATTGCAACTTAGGTCTGATGCAGCATTTGCAAAAGATATAAAATGTAAGACATAAATGGAATATAACACTACAGTGGCTTGTGAAATAGAGTATACACTAGAGTATATACAGGATACAAAAAATACATCTGAGGAATACATTGTTCAGTCCATCCCTCACAACAACGTTTTGCATCACACTTAAAAAGAGTTGAGAACTGCAATCTTGTCACATGCAGAGAGAATTAAGACAGATATTCCCCTGAATAGCGTAATTTCATATTTCTAGGGGGATTTTTTTGAGAGCCTGTTCTTTCTTCCATTCTGTTAGCTTTGGACAACAATCAAGTCCATGAGTCAACCCTATGTATCCCACCTGTTGTTACAATGCTATTGACTGATTATGTGCCATCAAGGCACATAGATTTTTTTTTACAATGCTATTACAACATTTTAAATATCTGCTAAATCTTGTGATGGACCTGACAGCAAAAATCAATATAATCTCAACAGCACAAGCCCCAAATGATAGCTAAATTTCTGATTATAGTACTGACCAGGTTCCAGGTAGGATGAAGGAGGTAAATGACCACCCATCTGACCGGTTTTAAATAGAAAAATA
This sequence comes from Bothrops alternatus, assembly GCA_034064705.1. Lineage (NCBI taxonomy): Eukaryota > Metazoa > Chordata > Lepidosauria > Squamata > Viperidae > Bothrops > Bothrops alternatus. Next base: position 721,145 of record JARGCV010000239.1, read on the forward strand.
GCTTTAATGCTTAAATTCCTCCAGGAATTCGCGTTCAGAGATTAAATATCAAATTAGGAAAGGTCTTTACTTGTGACTCTAGCTCAGGGGTTCTCAACCTTGGCAACTTTAAGACTTGTGGACTTCAACTCCCAGAATTCCTCAGCCAGCAAAGCTGGCTGAGGAATTCTGGGGGTTGAAGTCCACAAGTCTTAAAGTTGCCAAGGTTGAGAACCCCTGCTCTAGCTCATGATTTTGACAATATTACTAATTCATATCACCATGCATTTGTTTTGCAAAACTGAAGCCAGCTAATGTTTTATCCCAATCTTTCCTCAATTTGTATTCACATGTGGGAAGGATTAAGAGAAGCTATTCAATCAAGTGAATTTATGGATAACCAGGTTTCAAAATATATTATATATAATAACTAAACTGCATCAACATTTTAACATCCTCCTTTTAGAGTGAAGAAAACATGTTAGTCACTAGGAATAAACCTTACGAAGCAGATCAGCCAACGTCTTATGAAACCACAGAAAAATATGGACAAACGTCCAGATAATGGCAGTGCAACATGTCATTAGATATAAATGAATTCTATCTCTGAGAGTAAGCTGCTAATTGTTGCAGAAGTCAATAAACTAAGCTTTATGCTTGGTTATATTCAACAAGATTTTTTTTCAAATCCCTCATTTCAATTGCACATGTTTAAGTAGCGTTAAATTATCCAACTTACCTGAACCAAAAATATTATAAGAAAATAAAAATTGGCCACTCTTCTAAACTGTTCAAATAGATTTTTGGGCACAAAATTCCACACAGTATACTGCAAGAGAGAGAAAAAAAGTAACATTTAAAAACTGCTGAAGTAATTCATTTCAGCTTTAATCATTTTTTAAAGAATTGTATATTCTGCATTCAAAATTCCACATATGTTAACAAGCCCTCTCTTAGAACATTCATATCAGCCAACTAAGTTCCATGTTTACCTTTATGTGTTAAATTTGCAACAAAATACTGAAATTCATAAAGAAAATGAATTAACCTATATCTGATATTGGGTTTTCTAGCATCTAAGCTTCATTCTGATTACAATATAGGTTATCCTCAACTTACAACCACAATTGAGTCCAAAACTGCTAAGCAAGGCAGTTGTTAAGAGAGTCATGCCCCATTTCACCATTTTTGCCATGGTTAAGTAAATCACTACAGTTAAGTGGATCATGCAGTCATTATGGAAGCCTGGCTTCCCCCACTGACTTTGTTTGTCAGACACTCCCTAGGAAGGTTGCAGATGACAATCCCAGAACCCCAGAACGCTGCAAGCGTGCTGGTCGCAAAGCACCCCAAGTTTGATCGCAGCACCCCAAGTGTGATGGGGATGCTGCAATGGTCATAAGTGGTTAAAAGTCACTTTTTTTCAGTGCCATTGTTAACTTTAAATAGTCATTAAATGAATGGACAACCTGCAAAGTGAGTTGTCTATGAAGCTGCTTACCATAAGTGCACTGCAACTGCCTCCACCACAAGCACAACTAGGTGTGGAATATTGGTTGGTGCCACGCAACCACTTCGATCAATGACTGCAGTCACAGCTCTCCCATTTGCAATCATGAAGCGGAGCATTGGAGAGGGAGAGTCCTGCCCTCCCAGGTGTGATGGGCAGGAGAGAATGGCTGCCTGGGCCCCCCACCACGCCCAGCTTGTCCTGAGCCTTCTCCTCGCCCCACCAAGGAGAACAACTGTAAGAATGCTGTCTACTGGATATCCCTCAGTGAAACAGGCCTCCCTCCCTCTGGCAAAAAAAAGACAGCAAATGCCTTTCAAAATGCTGGTGTTCACTACTTCTACAGGGAAAAATGCTAGCGAAATATCAGTGCTCTGAGCTTTATTGAGATTAATTTGTGAACTTGCACTACTAATTTTAATTGCTTCAACATTTTTGTTTTCAATTTTATAAACAGCTAAGTGTCTTTGTGGAATCGGTGGTATTTAAACAATGTAAATGTAAATAAATAAACATTGTTTATATTAATAGTGAGGTTAACACAAACACCTACAGGTAATCCTCAACGTATAAGTGGTCATTTAATGATGATTTGAAGTTATTGACAGCCTTAGAAAAAGCGGCTGAGGACTTGTCATCACAATTATAACCGTTGAACCACCCCGTAGTCACATGATTGCAATTTGAGTGCTTAGCAACTGGACCATCTTTGATAGTTGTAGCATCTTGTGCTCAACGTGATTGCAATTTGTGACATTCCCAGTCAATGTCCGACAAGCAAAGTCAATTGGGGAAGACAGATTCACTTAACAATTGTGTGATTCACCTAGTGCCACGTGACTTGCTTAACGATTTTGGTAAAAATGGTTATAAAATTGGGTCCTTCATGTGATGACTCCCTTAATAACCACCTCACTTCACGACCAAAATTCCAGTCCTAATTGTGGTCATAAAGTTGAGAACCTGAATATAATTAAGCCGTAGTTAAGCCATTTGCTTAATTTGACTTTGTTTCTAATCAAAAATAAAAATCACCACACAAACCTATGAATTCTTGATAAGTGATGATCGCATTTGGAATACATAAAACATCTGGAGAGTGTAACATTGATTCAAACCATACCTAGAACTGAAAATTGGAATCACATTGCTCTTGTGCAAGTTGTTTATAAAGCCTAAAATATACTCACCTGTTACAGTTTTTAGAACTTTTTTAGTGAAGCAAGATTTTGAAATAAGATGCATCACAAAAACAAATTCTGTAATGATATATAAATAGACCAGTTTGATAGTATGGCTCATAAAATGCCCTAATCCAGAGGTCCCCAACCTTTTTGGCACCAGGGACTGGCTTCATGGAAGACAGTTTTTCCATGGACCGGGGCGGGGTGGAGGGGAGGTTTCAGGATGATTCAAGTGGGAGAGGGAGAGAGAGAGAGAGAGAGAGAGAGGAGGAGAAGGAAAAAGTAGCAGCAGGAGGAAGAGGGAGCAGGACCAGGAAGAGGAGGAGGCAGAAGAAGCAGGAGGAGGGACAGGATGAAGGATGTGGAGCTCAGATATTGCAAACACTGTTGCAAGTGCACCCGTGGGGAGGACCTTGCACTGAGCAAGACGGCTTCTGCCCTGCCACTCTCCCGCCCCTGCCCAGACCATTGCAGACTTGCAGCATTCCTGGAGGTGGAAGACGCGCTTTCAGAGCACCTCCAGCTGAACAGCCCGGTTCTTAAGTGGCCGCAGCCCAATACCGGTCTGCAGACTGGGGGTTGGGGAGCCCTGCCCTAATCCTATTCAGATACACATTTGAGAGTTGTTGTTTTTTAAAAAAATCTGATGTATCTAACTAAAATTTACCTTTAACTATGGCACTCTACCAAGCATACATATAGATGTTAAAATTTCCCATACCTTAGAGGAGATTATTCTGTTTTCTGCAAACTTCTGAGGAACATAATGGCCATGCTGGGGAAAACGATTTGCAATATAAATAGTTCGATTATCACTCTGATGTGGTGGGTCAAAACCCTGAAAAAAAACCCAAGAACATTGTATTATTGATAGCTGTATCTCAATATTTATAATACATTTTAAACCATCTTGATATTCTTCACAATAATTCTGAGAAATAATGTCTCCTTATTCAGAATACATATTCTTGGTGAAACACAGACGAAAAACAAATACAATACCTAAAAAGAAACAAAAAGTAGTATTTATTTATTTGTATCTTGCCTTTATTATTTTTAGAAATAACCTAAGGTGGTGAACATATCCAACACACCTTCTTTCTCCTATTTTCCCCATAACAACAACAATCCTGTGAGGTGGGTTGAGCTGAGAGAGTAACTGGCCCAAAGTCACCCCACTGGGAGCACTGGTCACCTGGGGTGGACTGATCAAATCGACACTACATCCTTGCAAGGGAAAGCAGAGGCAGCACCGGCATACTGAAAAGCAACCATAACATTTTATGACTCGGACTGAGGTCAATGTCCTCAACTTCATATCATGTTGCAAATGGCCTGAGGAAAAAAAACCAGGGTGTGACAACCCATCGAGGTTTCAATAACTTGGGTCAAACAAGTGGTGGCCAGAAGAAAGTCCTGAGCCACCACAGGGTCTATGCCACGTGAAGACAAGTTAAAATCTCCAAGAGCTGCTGTATCTTAAGATTGCATTGCAAGTGCAGTAACTGAGACAAGTAGCCTCTTTAGTAAAACTGGTGTATCAGCTAAAAATCCAAGTGGTCTCTAGAGTCCAACTTCACCACAGATGATCCAACATCTGGAATGCAGAACATCAGCCTTACATCTGCTCTAAAACTGTGACTGGTGACAAACTAAAAAGCAAGTAAATATTTGTAAAGTTGGGATACAGACTACTACACTGTAGTTTGGATGAAAACTTTACACATCACTTTGTTATATCCCCACACATTCTCTCCAATGTAAAGCTTTTGCCTTGGCTGAGCAGGGTTAACTCTTTCCTCCTGGTCCTTGTGAGTTGGCTTAGCCACATATAAACAAGTCTTTGGAGAGCAATCCTTACTGTTCTTGAAGTGACATATAGTCCTCGTCTCCATCCAAAAATTCTTGCACTCATTGGATAGGCTGCCTCAGCGTGGCGACACTTTTTGTAAATACAGTTGCATAGCAAACTCGCTGCTAAGTTCCTGGCTAGGTTTCAAGGTCTGTTCTAAGAAATGTTGCTGCTGAGCACTCAAGCTGAGCTCCAGGCAGAGAGATAAAGCAAGGTTGACTGCTTCCCTTGGTCTGATCCTGGCAGTTGGATAGCAGCCCTATTTATAACCTGTAGCTGTTGCCCAGATGTCACTTCCCATTTCCTCATCTATGTCATGCATCTTCCTCTTCTTCTGCTCGTCACGTACTCTCTGGGTTGATTCCCCTTTTCTAGGCTGAAGGCCTGAGAGAAGTAAGGTGTGCTAGCCTGGCTACCTACCAGCATCAGCATGTCTTTGAAAAAGCCAGAGTGTCACTCAATTAGCCAGCTGTGGAGGCTGTTATGCCAGTCAAACACCTTGGTGTGGACAACTGACTAGCTGAAATATCATTGTGGGAGTCTGTAAGGAAAAATCTCTGCTGGTCAGTCTGCCTTGCTAAGCAGGCTGGAGGGGAGGGATAGATTAAGTGCTTCTCCCTCAGGTTTCCTGGTAGAGCCAGAACCTCATAACTATTCTGATATGGAGGGGTGAGCTGAATGTAGCCTTGGAATGGGGTGGCTGTTTCTGCCTGGCAGAGTTACTCCAATCAGTATTTTCCAAAGTGCAGCTACGCTCCTTTTTTCCTCATAGCACATCTCAGAGATGGGAACACTCACATCTGAGGTTATCCAGATCTTGGACGAGGAGAGCCTTGCTATGGAACCCCTTGGCTTTTAATAGCAGGGGATACTTGGTGGAAGTGCTGGGTGGAAGATAAGGTATATTGTTGTTATTAGGTGAAATTAGCCCCTGGCGAACAACTCATCTAGAACCAAAACTGCTGGTTTCCCCCTCAAAGCTCATGAAAGGCAGGAACCATGGGAAATAGTGCAGGTGGTGTGTGATAAAAGTGAAGCTAAATGGAAGAAGGAAAATACATGTATAAAATTGAAATTTGCAGCTGGAGTGATAAGATGTCTAATACAGAGTACATAAAAGGAACTAAAAACAAGACTTTCAGATCTCTTGCTCAAAACTGACACATCTGGGAAAATACCATCAAGCCGCTAACACCATAGAATTTCCGGTGTGTGCTTTTCAAAACAACTTTTAATATCTGATAGTATAAGGAAGGAGGGAGGAGAAAACTGTCCAAAAAGATGATCTCTCTTCCTCTTGCTTGCTTTTGTCAATGTACTGTATATAAAGACCAAACTATTCTTTCCCCTTTACAGTGCACAGAAAAGAAGAAACTGTGACCAACTGGCTCTGGATCTTTTATTGCTAAGACCCCCCCCCCCCCAACAACACGGACAGGGTAGCCAATGTTACTGTAAATATCTCACTTGGTGTTTCCCAAGCTCTCTGCCCCATCTGAATCTACAAAAATAAATAAAATGGGAAACTGTCATCTAGTGACAATTGAAGGGCCAAAGCGAAGTCCAATAACGGTTCTTTACATCAAACAGCTCTTATAACCTTTCCTAAAAAATAAAAACAATTGTAGTGATTGTAGAGTGACAAAGAGGGATAGTGGGTACCATTAAATCGGTACTGTACTTTATAATCAGTGTTTGTTTATAAAGTAAACTCCTATGGCTCCCTCTTCTTACTATAAGCTGAGTTGCTCCCAAAATAATGAAAAAACATAAAACCACAGCAACTTCCAGTGTCCCAAAGGCAACACTCAAACACAAATCAGCATTCCACTTTACAAGGCCCCAGATTCACTCTAGCCCAGCACTTAGGCTTTATATTTCGTTAGCAACCAAAACTTAAAGACGCTGACTGCAATCCAAGTTCTCCCATTCCTCAAGTTCTCCAATGGAAGAATTGGATTTGGCAGAGAAACACACTCCAAACAGCCAAAAGATAAAGTTATATAGTCTTTTCACTTTATCCTTTTCACTTTATCCTATCATAAGAACTCATGATTTCCAATTTTCTTATAATGTAGAGCCAAATATCAAAATAACGCCACTCATCTGACCAAGAGCTCACTGCTTGTGCAGCCTTGTGCAACATAACTCATATAAAACGCAAAGTTATGTCCCTATGAGTTTACAGGCCTTTTCCAATCAATAACTCTTGATTGTTTCACCAGTAATAGTGTTAGCCCTAAAGAGCACCAATGGAGGCTGAAGCACATTTCTCCCTTTCCAGCAAATGTACTTGTTTAGCAAGAGAATCATTGGATGGACTGCCACTAGCCCCCCCCCCAAGTCTGCTGCCCATACATTTGCACAAAGCTAAAAGTAATATCTAAGGTAGGGATTTATAGACTGTAATACTAAAGAAGCTGCTTTTTCCTCCAGAGGTTGGAAACAGCAGTGAAAGTCTAGCTGAAGTGAAAGTGGGAAGAAGGATCAAATTCTCCTCTTTCCAAACCCTGCATATTTTCCCAATGTGATTGATGATGCTTTCTGGAGAACTAAGCCCTCACTGTCTTCTGTTTAATCTGATCCAATGACATCCAAATTACAATTAAAGTAGATTTCTCCAACTGGGTAAAAGCCAAGAACACACATTGATAAAAGCAGAAGTCTGCACTCATGCCATTGACTCCAACCTTCCCCTAAGTGCTGGAATCTAAATTAACACATTAATTACAAATTAATTACAAGCTCATTTGGCACTCTACTTGGTTTAGGAGCTGCGGCTGTGTTGCAGGGTGAATGAAAGAAGTTAAAGTTTCCTTAGATTTAATACAGTTAGAGGCAGAATATTTAGGATCCAGTGCTGAACAGCACAGACTGTAATAACTTCTTTAAACTTTTTGTAACTCAGTAATGAATAAACTGACTATATAACAAAGCAGGAATGGGTCCTCTTATCCTATTTTAGACACATTATGCAAAGACCCAACTCTTTGGAAAAGGCTCTAATGCTGGGAAAGGTGCAAGAAAAGAGAAGACGATAACCAGCAGCAAGGCAGATAAATTCACTTTAGAGTAGCAATCAGTGCACTGTTGGGAGATTCGAAAAAAACAGGTTAGGGATACAAATAGTCCTCAACTTACAGCCACAATTAGGACCAGAATTTTGGGGCTAAGCAAGGTGGTTAAGTGAGTCACACCTAATTTTAGGATATTTTGCCACCGTAAGCAAATCATTGCAATTATTAAGCAAATCATGTGATTGTTAAAGGAATCTAGCTTTCCCCATTGTCTTTGCTTGTCAGAAGCTGGTTGGGAAGATCACAAATAATGATCACATGACCCCAAAACATGCAACTGTTGTAAATACATGTCCATTGCCAAGCATCTGAATTTTGATCATGTGGCCATGGGGGAGGTGCTGCAATGGTTGTAAATGTGAGGACAGTTCATAAGTCATTTCTTTCCAACACTGTTGTAAATTCTAACAGTTGCTAAATGAATGGCTGTAAGTCAAGGACTACTTGTAGATTATTCTAGAGAAAATCTATCTTTATGGTTGCTAGGATGACACATAATTCATCCATTAATCAACAAGACAATAAGGGCAGAGACATCTGTAGTGCAAAAAACTGAAGAAAACTGAAATCTAGACTCCCAGAGATTCAAACATTCTTGGCCCATTAGACAAATAGGATAATAAAATTAGCATTATCTTAATTGGAAGATGTATGCTGTTATTATCTTCATTGGTTCAATTCTCACACTGCACTAAACCACAGGGTGATTTCATTGGTTTTTTTTTTAAATCTTAAATACACTTAACTAATGATAGTTTGCAATATATGAAAATAGTCAATTACAATGTTACACAGGTGCTATTATTCCACTTAGACTGAATGTAACAAAATCTGTATAAGTTCCAGTTCTGCTTCAGAAGAATTAATTCTGGAATTTCTAGTAAATAGAAACAAGTCTACTTACAGATGTAATTCAAGTAAGCTATGCGGATGTCAATTGACATAAACTGGATTACTCTAATAAAGAAAGCAACTATTATTCTAATTGGCATCTGGCCATAGAAAAGTAGAGTATAATTAACATCTTTTCCCCTTTTGATCTTTGTAACTAGTTCATAACATTATAGAGACGTTTGGAAAAATGTGCTGGTAGCAAAAAATGACTGCTATAATCAGATACCACAATTAGATTTCATATAATCTAGTCATTAAAACAGAAATTTTGTTTCTTATCTGAGAGACAATGACAAACTTTCTTTTAAAAAGTTTTTAAAGCTTCTAAGTAAGAGAGAGACAACAGACTGCAGACTGCAGTAAGATGCTTACTCTACAAGTACAGTTCCACCTAAAATCTGCTGGGCTTCATATTTCAGCTTCAAGGACATAAGGAAAGGGATCCTCATTTGTCTTCCTCGCTTTCAGCACAAAAACATGATCTCATTCTTTTGTTTTTACTCAAGGAGATCTTTCTGTCAAATGAACCAGGAATTAAGCAAAGTGAAAGAAAGCACTGGATGGGGAGAAGAAAATTTAATTACAGCTAGGCTATGCTCATAGGTCAACCCATCCCCCTTTCAATCATAAATGCTCTTTATTTTTTAAATGGCAGCTCTCAAAAACAATTTCAGTGGAAAAAAGACAAAATTGACCTTATATTTCCCCAAATGCTTTGTCAAATCAATTTGACTCACTGATATCTGCTGGCCCTCAAAGGACTTATACAAGCAATTTAAAAGGAACAGCTACAGAAAGAAAGTTAATCAGAAGTATAAATTCAAAATCACATATAAGGGCCAAAAGTACTTAACAGATTATTAGCCAAAGGTATGGACGAGATGCTCGGTTCTTTTCAAATGTTCAAAAAGCCCTTTTTACTAGAACTCCAGACTTGTTAACCGTACTAACCTGTTAGTCTCACTAAGTATTACTCAGACTTGCAGTCTCACTATTACCATCCTGCCATCAAAATCCAGCAGCAAGATATTTAGCAAAACTGATTTCTACCTGTAGGTACAGCTAATGAAAAGGATAGTGTTAAATGAGAAACTCTCCTCAGCACTTTTGAACTCACTAATTCCCAATTTTGTTTTAGAGAGGCTCTTAACATTCATAAAGAAATGTATTTGTAAATATAATGAAGACTGTAAAAAGAAACTATTGAAAATAAAAGCTCACTTCTTCATGTTACAGGAAAAAAACTAATCTACCTTTCTTATATGTGTGCATTTGGCAAAAAAAAAAAAAGGTGAAATGTTGTTTCATTACAGCAGCTGAAATGTTGTGACATGCTTTACACATAATCTCGTTTGTTTTTTCCTCTGGAATCATCAGATTGCAGCCCTAACAAACCAGCCAGAATGGCCTTGCTCCTGCTTTAGAGAAAACTGAAGCACAGCAGAGGTTCATCAACCAAGCAGCCTTTTTTGATTCTATCTGGCCTGCAAAGATAGATGGGGTGGCAGTGAGGTAGCCTGTGAAGGAGTGCCCTTCAAGGTATCTTTGACCTTGAAAAAAGGATTCAAGATCCTTAAGAAAGGATTAAAATGTGTCAGGATAAATGGGAGGCTTGCATACATGTTCCAGAAACAGAAGATACAGGATCTGGGGCAGCTCTTAAGAACTGGGTTACCTCATTATTCTGGCACAGACCCAGGTAATTTTACCAGTTTGTCCACTCACATCAATGATCTCATTAAGAACATGGGTTGGCTTATAACACTGAATCGTGGGCAGAAGAAATGGACAGTCCCAGATCCCATTAGGTATGCCTTATAGCTGGAGTCTCCAAACGTGGCAACTTCAAGACTTGTGGACTTCAACTCCCAGAATTCCCCAGCCAGTATAGCTGGCTGAGAAATTCTGGGAGATGAAGTCCACAAGTTTTAAAGTTGCCAAATTTGAAGACCCTTGCTTTATTAAAACATTAAAAAACATTATTTTAATGTTTAAACTTAGTTTACTGTTTGAAATTCTAATGTTATTTCAATTGAGATGTTATTGTTAGAAGCTGTAAAGAGCATCGTGAGGTGATAGGAATATCAATGGAAAACATGGTATATTAGTGCTTAATTTTTAGAAGTTATATTGATTCTGGTTTCAGTTTTTTTCAGAACTTCCAGAGTTTATTCTGAAAATGAGCTGGACCACATTGGAAAGAGATTGCCTATGAGAAAATTTAAGATGAAAAGTTTCTGACCCACAAGATGATTGTACTCTGCAAAGCTCTAAATAAACACTTTGCCTTTCAACTTGACTTTAAAATGCAAAGCATGCATTTGGTAAGATAATAAACTGCACCACACCCAGGTTTCTGGATAGCTCAAAATGATGTTTTGAAGGAGCACAGGATCAACAGCTGGAAGTCACCCAAAAACTAGAATTAATTATTGCTGAAAGTGTAGATTTTCAGTTGCAGTATTTAGGTGCTAAATTTTGAGATGTCTTTAGAAAATTGATGATCTCGATAAATTTACCTACAGTCCAAAAGTTAGTACCAGGTGGAATAGCAGCTTTAGTTTCAGCTTCACATTACACAGTACAAGTGATATAACAGAGGACATCCTCCTGGGCACATTCCCAAAGCCCAGATGGAGCCAAATCCACTGAGAATGTTTCTGGGTAAATTACTAGATGTGCATTTTTATGCTAAAACTTGTCAAATAAATTTTGTAAATAATCAATTTTATCTAGAGTGCAAATTCCTAACTAATGATATTGTTTCACAGATCCAATATTTCACAGATCTTACACTGTAGAACTGGCACTTAGTGTTAGCTATCCTGGGACTGCAGAGCTGACGAGGTAGCTGGGCTTTTATGACGTTATTTTCCAGATATTTTCATTTTTCAAATATATACCTTGCCTTGTTATGTGAGCCAAAATATGAAGCATATCAAATGCAGGTAGTCCTTGACTACCTTGTTTAGTGACTGTTCAAAGTTACAACAGCACAGAAAAATGTGACTTATGACCATTTTTCATAGTTACCTTTGCATATCTCCATAATCATGTGATCAAAATTCAGATGCTTGGCAACTGGTTCATATTTATGATCTTTGTTATATCTTAGGGTCATGTTATCACTTTTTATGAACTTATGACAAGCAAAGTCAATGGGAAGCCAGATTCACTTAACAACCAGGTTATTAATTTATTAGCTGCAGAGATTCACTTAATAACTTGGCAAGAAAAGTCGTAAAATGGAGCAAAACTCAACAAATTTCTCACTTAACAACAAATGTTAGGGTTAATTGTGGTTGTAAGTTGAGGACTACCTATACTGCTATTCCTGTTGTGCTAAAGTATCTAGTTCAGCACCAGGATAAAAAAAGAATGTGTTTGGCTTAAAAGGTAGTGTTCATTCTGGTCACATCAAAATGTATTACTTCTTTCTCTCAAAGATGGTCCCAACAGGTCATGGGGTTGTCTATTCAGATACAAAAATAATTCCCCTTTAAACCCACATCACACATTTGTTCAAACACATGACAATTTGAAATGTGTGTTTCAAGAAGCCATATAAACCGCTTGATTCTCAAATGATTCTGGTAGATGTAATGTTCTAATTACATGTTACTCTGAAGCTCCAGGGATCAGAGGCCACTGTGATTGATGGAGCCAAGCCAGGTCTAGCTGTTCATCATCCATACTCAGAAGCTCACCATCTGTTCCACATAAATGATGAAACAATGCTAGAATCTCCAATTGAGAAAAACATTGCCATCTGTAGATTGCCAGACATTAATAGGAAAATCTTAGGAAGTCACTAGACATTTCAAAACTAAACTTTTACATGCAAATACCTGTGATGTAACAATACACAGAGAGTATATCTTTAGAAAAAGCACAATATGAAAGTTTGAATGTCACATGGCATTCTGGAGAAGAAAACAGGAAAACCATAATACAATAGCTACACAACAGAACAGTTTCTCACACTTCTAGAAGGTAAGTCAGAAATGCAGCCAATATCATGTGTGAATTTTAAAGTAAAGATAGAGGCAGAAACTGTTCCCAAAAAATAGAGGTGTTGCAAGATCTTTGATCTTTCCAGCTATCCAACAAAGTTCCTAATTACTCCCTTATGGAACATGGAGAGTTCTACAAAGCAAGACAATTGAATATATGTGATATATCTCTTTACGAACAATGGTCAAATGAGAATGCTTCTGATCCAACAATCTCAGTTTTCTCTCAATCTTTCTCTTTCTTCAGGTAACGCAGAGGTTGTGTCCTCTTCTAGTTCTGCTTCCAGTTTGAAAAATGGAGGTGAAAAAAATCTGCTCAAACAGGCACTCATCAATGTTGAGATCAGGATGCCTGTTCAGAGTGGACAAGTCAAATTTAAAAGCACAGATACACAACCTCTGAAATTTCGGTAAACTGTAATGACTAAAACTGAATCATCAGTATTTGTCCTCACAGAAAGAGCAGCTACTTTTCTATGCCTTATAATTTAAAACAAACATTCTTTAAATAGCACAATAGGCTGTGTGTTACTATACTGTTCTTCCCAACAGATTGAGGAATCACTAAATAATAGCTGCAGAAACCAAGATACACCATGCTACGTATTCTAGGATTATCTAGAAAATCCAGTAATAACATCTAAATTCTGTAAGTTTTTAGATGCTTGAATATGCGTCTTATCTTGTTTGGTATGACTCCCTTCCAAATGACTCACATATAGGATTTAGCTTCCAATTATATAAATACTCCTGACTAACTGGGTCAGTTTTCACAAAGAGAGGAATAGGTAACTATTAATATTGTTCTCTAAATTTCTTTAGCTGACAGAGACACTGGTTTATTCCTCTCAGGGAAGCTGCTTTACAGAAGATGCCCAAATTTTACTGCCCCCGAAACTATGAGGTGTCCCCTATGCATTTGAAATCCTCAAATATATTAGGCATCTACATATTTAATTCATTAATTTAATTTTTTTATATATATATATTTTTCCTTGCCCCTGAGACCCGGTTTTGTGTACTAAATTAACTGTACTAAATGGTGCCACTGAATACCAAATCGTGGTCCTCAGACAAAAATGTGTGCACACTATGGACCAAGCAATCCAAAACCTGTTATCCAAACCCAGACATATGAGAAACCTAGTGGGCACGGCCTGAGCCATTCACATTTTTGCCTCAAAAAATTGTATGTTGGCTTGCTGTGAGGTGCAAACAAGGCAGTGAATCTGTCTTTTGTTATGCAAGAAATACAGTTTTACAGGCTTTAAAACCAATATTTGAATTATGTTCCTAGATTATACAAATTGCTTCTCAAAAGTGCATTTTATTATAGTCATAATGCACTACTGCTCAATGAACACTTTGTATTAAGAAATGAAAGCTGGTGTATGACATTTGGCAATAAATATGGATGTGGGTAGTTTCACTTTATTATCCATCAGTGACTTTGACTAAGAGTCCAAATTACTCCTTTGTTTACTAAACATGCACTTGCCTATTAACCTATTAAAGGAATGCAGCAAATGCAGCAAGACAGGAAGCCAGTTTTGCTTCTTTGCTCTCACTTTTACAGTTATCCGGTGGCTTGAATATATGTCTTATCTTGCTTGGTACGACTCCCCACATCACCACTAATCTACTCTATATGACAAAGAAATGTACTGCTCTTGTGACAGGCTTCACTTTACTGTTCAGCTTCAAGAAAAAAAATAGTCTCCAGTCTGTGCAAAAGATGGAATAGTGAGCCTTCCCATTTGTACGGTAATTCTTTCAGAAGCAAACATATAAGGAGTAATTACTTAAAATAGGAATACAGGTAATATGTAAAAATAATTTTAAATTGCTAACAAAGAATAAAGGGAGTACTGGGATAGCTATTTCGAGTTTCTTAACTCTCATCAGCCAGACTTACCCTTCTGAGATTCGAACCTGGGCTGTATACATGTTAGGCAGTATATATATATATATATTAATATATCTGCTCTTTAACTGCTAATGGGTGTGGAAATTGATTCTACATTCTGATAAGAGAATGGTCTTGCCTCCAGAAGCCCCTCTGGTCTTTTGGTGAAGATAAAACAGGCTGGAGGGAAAACAAGCTCTGTTTGAGTGTTACAGTTCAAACTGGCCAGAATCATTAGCTATATTGTCTTATTGGTTTAAAAAGTGGCTGAGTTCCTATGGTTTGAACCATAAACTGTGAAATCACAAATAGATGTGTTTATGCTACACTACAATAAAATTGAAATCAGTTTTATCACTAAACAAGGTAATTACAATTAAAATTATTCTGTGAATCCAGTCTTTGATAGTTTGCAAAGCAACAAATCAAAACCTATTTACGTACAGTCACAAACTACTATAGCATTCCCATCTATAAAAAAGCCAAGCTGCAGCATGCTGATAAAAGAGGATAAACTGAGAACTCCTGGAATCTGGATTACTGTGGATTTTTATCTGAATCACTGAGTATCTACATATGTATATCTCAAGTACTCTGTAGCTACTAAAGCAAATTTGTGTGTGGAGGGGGTTCCCCAAGGCAAACAAACAAGCAATTCTGTAAGTGTCTGAATATTCAGTATTTCAAATCTTAGACTATAAAGCTAACAAAATTGCCTTGGGTAGTTCTCGAACTATTTCACAGTGATTAAAAAGAGTTTCCTCTAGTTGAGCTCAACTCTGCTGATAACCTGATCATATCCTTGTTGTTTTTCTGTACTGAAAAAATCAGGATAATCCAAACTCTGTTAGCTGAACTTTGTAGAGGAAGGCGGGGTAAAAACAATAGACATTTCAAACCCGTTTTACTAGTTTTAATATTATAATATCAGGCAGTTGACTTACCAACAGCATCGATATGACCTGTAGGATTTTTCTGCTCCTATGGGTACACCTGTCCTAGCACATTATGAAACTCTCAAATCAGAGGTAGTGGAATAAACTGGCTCCTTCACTGCTGATTAGCAAAACTTGATTTCAATTACACAGCGCTCCTTATCTTTGTTATCCTCTCAGTGGTACAAGGTAGCATTCTCCCTTCCAGGGGAGAAAAGGTGAAGTGCTATATGACTTCATGTTTCTTATTTATGCTTACAGATAAGATTGCATTTGGAACTAAGAATCTGAACATTGTGCCTATTAGCATTCCACCTCAGCTTCCAGGGGAACGCAATGGCAATGAAGAGGCTGGTTTGCATATACCGCAATGAAGAGGCTGGTTTGCATATACCGGTAGATTTTGACTCAGTCTTTTGATGATATAATATTGATTAGGGGACTGGAGGCTAAAACATACAAGGAACAGTTGCTGGAATTGAGTATGTCTAGTTTAACGAAGAGAAGGATGAGGGGGGACATGATAGCAGTGTTCCAATATCTCAGGGGCTGCCACAAAGAAGAGGAAGTCAAGCTATTCTCCAAGATGCCTGAAGGCAGGACAAGAAGCAATGGGTGGAAACTAATCAAGGAGAGAAGCAACCTAGAACTAAGGAGAAACTTCCTGACAGTTAGAACAATTAACCAATGGAACAACCTGCCTCCAGAAGCAATGAATGCTCCAACACTGGAAGTTTTTAAGAAGAGACTGGACAGCCATTTGTCTGAAATGATGTAGGGTTCCTGGCTGAGCAGGGGGTTGGACTCGATGACCTCCAAGGTCCCTTCCAACTTTATTATTATTATTGTTGTTGTTATTATTATTATTATTATAAAACTTGTGCTCATCCAGATATTAGGGGACTATCCTAACTCAATCTACTAAGAACAAAACATGAAGAAATGCGAACTCTCTACCAGTGGATTTTGAAACAATCTAACTTCCTCCTTCCCAGCCTATTAATGTTTCAGCAACAGAAGTGCTCAGAATCATATTGGGTCACTTCTCCAATTATCCTTCATGTTTATTTTATGACTCCATTACAATATGAACTCATAAATCCCCTTAGACTGGTCTTATGCATTGCATTAAAAAGAATAGCTTTTAATTTCAATGAAGACATATATACATATTGTGCTCTGGGGAATATTAGGATTATTTAAGGTAACAGTTGGCATTTCAAATTGAGAAGGGAAGAATAGATTGGGGGATATGTTTGCTTTTCCTTATTTTACTTCAGATTACTACACAGATTGCAATTTTGGCCCAATACAGATAGGAACAATGCTTTAATCAATTTTTTTTTTGGGGGGGGGGGGAAAGAGGGTGTTCTGCCAGACTTGTATAATCATGCTGCAGTGATATTATACTGTAATAAAACAAAGGCCTGCACACATACACACAGGGATGTCACTGGTTGGCTTTTGAGCATTCTCAAGAAGGGGTCATTAAATTCTCCCCCATAATCCTATTATTGCAACTTCCCACACTGGGGAATAGGTAAATCAGTGTTAAGGTTGTCACCATACTTTTCATTTATTTACTTAGATTTTTATACTGCTTTACAAGTAACTCAAGATGGTGAACATGTCTAATACTCTTCCCTCCTGTTTTCCCCACAATCAACAATTCTGTAAGAGGGGTTGGGGCTGAGTGTGTTTGTCTGTGTGAATGGCACAAAGTCACCCAGTTTTCATGTCTAAGACAGAACTAGAACTCACAGTCTCCCAGTTTCTAGCCTGGTGCCTTAACCACTAGACTAATGAATTGTCATTCAGAAATAAATTCCATCTTCCCTGCGACTCTGGGCTGGTCCTTTACTCCAGAGAGAAAAATGAGAAGAATCTCCTGTTACTACTACACTGTTCTTTTCTCTAACATTGCAACTGTAAGCCACATTAGACTACTTTTTTGTTAGAACAAATATTCTAAAATATTCTAGAGCAATGATAAAAGTTATTCATTGTACATATTAACAATTAAAGAACCAGTTTAGCATTGAAAACACAATAAGGAATTTTGCCAGCGCCAAGTATATGTATGACATACATATACATGTTCACAAACATAAGCATATACTAAACAGTAGTAAGGAGAAAGAACAGCTCAATCTAATTCATAATAAACATTTATTTATACTGGTTAATTTACACTAATTTACACTAATTAAATATAGCTCTACAGTTCATCTTATTAATCCTATGGAACAAAAGAATGCTGCCTTCTACTTGAATTATAGCTAGCAGATCTTGGTGTATGGCAATCTCAGTCTAGTGCCTTTGTTATTATATTTGGATATTGATAGAATATTCTTATTTGAAAAGAAACTGAGTTGCACTGTGCTCTGAAAGATTAAATCAAAGGTTATCTTTGTTCCATTGATAGCAGGGAAGGCTGAATGTGGCATGATTGTGACTTACATTGTCTCAATCTTAATAACGAGTATATGAAAACGTGCATTGATCAAATTTTTCCCCTATTTTTCCCACTACAATAACCCTGTGGGGTGAGCTGGGCTCGAAGTGAATAGTTAATATGAACAGATTAAAGAGTTTATCACAAAAATATGATTTGGTAGCACCTAGATTTTTGCAGTTATATATAAAATTAGGCATTTGCAAGTTGCTGTTATCTCCATGTTATAGTCCAGTAAATGGTGAAAATGGAAGAACTACAGATAGATTTGTGGAAAAATTAGGTAACGTTTGAATTAGTGAAAACACAATAGAAAGTTATTTGGCTATTTACAGGAACAAGCGTGAATGAAAGTGATGACTATTTGTTTAAAGAGAAATCTGTTTCAAATATGGTTTATTCATAATTAAACAAGGAAAGCATGATTTTTTTCACTATTTGTAAGGACAGATTGTTAGAATTAGAGTAGAGGTCTCCAACCTTTTGGGCACCAGGGACTGATTCCGTGGAGAAAAGTTTTTCCATGGACCAGAGAGTGTGTGGGTTTGTGTGCTGCCTACATCCCACGGATGGGTCTTTGCTTGTTTGTGCAGACCAACTGCAGGCATGTTGCAGCCCGGTACCGGTCCACGGACCAGAGGTTGGGGACCCCTGAATTAGAGGATGCAAAAAAGATGAACAGTCCTTCATTATAGTCATTATAGTCATAAATGACTCTTCAGTGAATGTAAATATGGGAGAAAAATATTAAATAAATGAGAGTAAAAGCAGAAAGACTGGATGAAAAGTAAATACTAGTCCCATTTGAGGAAGTAATAATAGATTAATATAACAACAGAATGAATGTTAAGTAGACATATGGAAAGAGGAAGTAAGTTATTTAGAAGAAAGTAAAAAGAATTATGTTACCACACAAGTGTTCATAATTACTCTAATGAGAAATATGGAAAAGGATACTTAACAGAGTGACAAAATGGAAAAAATGTCTGTAATATATGTAAGTCTGACTACTGCAAAAATAGGGATGACAGAAAAATGAGTTGTATACAGAGAAAATGATATTGGCAATAAGGTCAAGGAACAATTTTAAAGAAAATAAAAACAGATCTGGACATGGGGGGAAAGGAATAAACAACTTTCGAGTTTGTTTGGTCCACCTGAATTTGCTATTGAAAAAAGTAGTGGATAGCATAATTTGGAGGAAACAAAATTAATTTAGAGAATAAAGTCACTTGGCAGTGAAATGGGCAGCATAAAATTTAATAAAACCATTAGTTCCTTCCTGTTCATTTACTATTCATTCAACTTCTCATTATAGAAAATACAAAATGTCCATATTCTTGGCAACTGTGTTATTTGTTAAATCTTGGGTTTAACCCACTGTGTGCAAAATCCAGATAGAGCTATATTGTGCTGGCAAAAAATGTTGAAAAATTTATTAGCAAGATTTATAAGGCCACCCAACTCAGTGGGTGTACAGCATGAAAAACAAAAATAACCTCCCCCAACAATATAACAATTAAAATGCAATTTATAAATATAAAATTCAATAGAGACCCGGGAGCATAATATAAAGAAGGCACAGCTTGAGGATGCTACAGTGCTGATACTTTTCTTTGAGAAAACCTCTCTCTGGCAGACTCATAAGGCCAGAGATCAAACACAAGTCATTAAAACTGTACTAGTGTCAGAACTTTGGTTGGGGGTGGGGTGTGCTGCAGTGGGTAGCATTCCCTGATACGCCTAGAATAGGGTAGCATTCCCTGATACGCCTAGAATACTTGCTATCTTTCCACTCAGTTGTAACAAACTATTTGACCTTTAGTGTTTGATCTCCAAACATGGCTAGGATTTGCTAGAACTAAAAGATTTACTTGCTTTAAGTATCAGTTGGCACCTAGCTGACCTTAGCTAATCTTGGAAAAAAACAAAAACAAACCTTAAGCAGGATTGCTCTCGTTAATACTTTGTTGTTGTTAGTTACAAAGTCGTGTCTGACCCATCGCGACCCCATGGACAATGTTCCTCCAGGCCTTCCTGTTCTCTACCATCTTCTGGAGTCCATTTAAGCTCACGCCTACTGCTTCAGTGACTCCATCCAGCCACCTCATTCTCTGTCGTCCCCTTCTTCTCTTGCCCTCCATCTTTCCCAGCATCAGGCTCTTCTCCAGTGAATCCTTTCTTCTCATTAGGTGGCCAAAGGACTTGAGTTTCAACTTCAGGATCTGGCCTTCTAAAGAGCAGTCAGGGTTGATCTCCTCTAGGACTGACCAGTTTGATCGCCTTGCAGTCCAGGGGACTAGCAGGAGTCTTCTCCAGCACCATAGTTCAAAGGCCTCAATTCTTTGGCGCTCAGCCTTTCTTATGGTCCAACTTTCACAGCCATACATTGCAATTAGGAAAACCATGGCCTTGACTATACGAACTTTTGTTGGCAGGATGTCTCTGCTTTTTAGTATGCTATCTAGATTTGCCATAGCTTTCCTCCCCAGGAGCAAGAGTCTTTTAATTTCTTGGCTGCAGTCTCAGCCAAGGGACTGGGATGGGAGTAAAGTCCCATTAGCTATCAGCTCAATCATGTTACATATCTCATCCCATATCTCATCTATAAACTGATCCTTATAAACTCATCATTGTCCTAATCAGCAAAAAGTCCATTAAGAGATGCCAGAAATAACAATAAAACTATTTTAATCTTGATCAAATAAACCCACTTTATATTCCTTCCTTTTAATTTATACAATTTAATTCTTTCAAATAATATCCTGGAGCTTGTTTTCTTTTCATTTTTTTTTCTCTGTCCCTTTCTACTAAATCCTTCAGAACTTTTAACAGATCTCTTTTGTAAATCCAATATAAAAAAGTCTTTTGGTTTGCAATTTGTACATTCCTTTCAGTTATTAAGACATCAACTGGTTTCATTTGTATATCCAGGGTAACATTTTTTTCCATGTCAGTCTTGCAGCTTGGCATGTTTTTTTCAGATCAGTCCCAGCCCTGTCCGGCAAAACTTGTTCCTCTTCCACAACATCTCTTAAAAGCCGTCTATCTATAATGGCAGATACTTCGAAGATTAACTTCTGGAACCACTGCTCACAAATAATCTCAAATATGTTCATGTTATTTTGCTCCATTCTTTGTAAATAAGTCAAATTTAAGCATTCTCCTCCTTTAATTATAATCTTTAGTTGCCCCTGGCTCCCTCTAGTGTCCAATGTCAAAATTCTCATTCTATCATGTTTTCTTTAAAGAATGCAAAGCAGCGTTTTCCTACAGGAAAGGATTCCCACAAACAATTTCAAAATCTTTATTTCAAATATATCTGGACCCTAGTCTATTTAAAACTTTCAAAAAATCAATGTTCCTTTTGCAGCTTATTCCAGAAACATTTTACAATGTCATTATACTTCTTTTTATAATATTTTTTTGTTAAGGATTAAAGTGAACTCACCCAATGCATGTTATTAGACAGGTCGATTGGAAAATTAATAGTTGAAAAGCAGCTAAAAAGCAATTCCCAAAAATGATTTAAAAATTAGGTTTGACAGAGGTTTGTGTCCATAAGGCTACATGGTGGTTGTGAGCTTGATGGGAGTCCCTAGACTCTCAGCCGTTCCATTCATGAGCCAACAGTTCCTAACAGTTGACTCATAAGGAACGGCTATCCAGAGTACAACTGGATAATCTCATGAACTCTCCTTTATCTGGAGAGGTTTCGCTGTCCAGAAAATGCTGTCTAGCTCAGAGGCCCCCAACCTTTTGGGCAGCAGGGACCGGTTCTGTGCTGAAAGATTTTTCCATGGACCAGAGGGGTCATGGTTTCGTGTGCTGCCTGTATCCAGCGGATGAGGCTTCACTTATTTGCGCGGCCTGATTGCTGGTATGCCGCAGCCTGGTGCCAGTCCACGGACCGGGGGTTGGGGACCCTTGATGTAGCTGAACTCATTGCAATGCCATCTCCACTTCCTCAGAGACGTCTAGTTCACAACGAATCCTCATCATAAGTCCACTACCTTCCTACTTCCGTGAAACACTGAAAATTTTGTATAGGTGACTAATAAATGAGCACATACAATTAATATTTAGGCTAATATAACATTTTTTAAAAAATAGTTAAATATCTAGGTTAATAGCCCCTTCTAGAATGAAGTTTCTCATTAATGAGACATAAACAGTCTTTCTACAAAGAATGCTAAATATATCTAACAGCATACAAATAAGGAAGAACGTATATGTCTATTTTTTGGTAATCAAAATAGGGTATTTTCTTTTCTAGAATACATTATAAAGAGTAAAAAGTGCATTTTATAAAATTGCACGATTTCATGAATTATTGTTCTGAACACAACCAATGAGAAAAGGAAAACCAAACCCAGTGAATAATGCAGAGATATAGCAAATACCTAAGATTACACTAAACAGCCTTCCTCAGCCAAGTCCTCTTTAAAAATGATGGGACCACAAATGATCAGACCACTCAGTTAACTGCACATTCAGGATCTGTAGCAATCTGGAGAGCATCAGACTGAGGAAGCTGTGTACCCGGCACATTTACTATTTTGTCATTTTTGTCTGACCCTTCTGGGAAATTTTTGGATTATTGTATTAGGAGCTATCAAGTGTTAAATCCTATCAGCAAATGTAATTAGCATATGTGGAAGACGAAATACAAATCATCACAACCATTTCTCAGCTCTAATCAAACAGTGAAAACAATTTAATCTAAGACAGTCTTCTACAATGTATGAAGTGAATTACCAAGCCCCATGGAAAGCTCTTGCCCCTAGGTATGAAAAACCATATTATACCAAAACTAGTTTTGCTTCAACACCAAAGCACTATATGCTGTCCAGAAAAATTAATGCTAACTGCATTTCAAATGAAATACTCTAAAGCCAATTTGTGAAAAGGACTCTCGAATTACTGCTAATAAAATTCCAGGAGATGTTAAATCACTAAATGCTGTTTAGAAGTGTATTTTATTTTTATTTATTTATAATGAACCTTTTCTGAGCAGGTTATATAAGGTTTAATCCTGCTAGGAAAACCAAACCACAGTGTTGTAAATGTAATCAGTTGAAAATAAACAAGCTATTAAAATTGATTAGGTGGATCTTTGAAGCATTTTTCTTCGTTTAGTTGTAGTAGTTTACACCTTTCTGATGCATTATTAAATTATATTGCTCATTTTATGGATGATCTAAAAATGTTTCTTAAACTTTTTTTCTCTGAGAACCTCTTCCCACTTTTAAAAAAAATAGAAGTCACCCCCCTGCCCAGATTTTGTTTATATTAGTTATATTTGGTATTTACTATGCAGCTCGGCATGAATCATTCAGGGGATTTTAATATATTTCCCCATTAGCTGGCAAATAATTTTGATTACACAAACATAAGATGGTCTTGGGGATGGGAGAAAGCAATTAACATCAATGAATATTTACTTTTTACTGTGAGGTCCAGATATACGCTTTCATTTACTGTATTTTGTGTTATCTGGATGTGCAAATCTCTGAAAAAAACATGCCCCAAACTGTTTTATTAACATTTGTTCTAAAAAGCAGGAATTTTGAAACACACCTTATCTGTTTAAATGTTTTCTAGGCATTAGGAAATGAGATGGAGCTGGGAGTTAAAGCCAAAGATAAAACAACATTTACAAAGAGACAGCCAAGAGGAAATGAGTATATTTTTCCCAGCTGATCCGCCCACTTTTATTCCCCAAAAAATGTGCTGCTTCCTAACAAACCACAGCTTTGTTATGCTTTGAAAAGACACAATTCAGGATTTTAAAGTAAATCACCATGATTAATTATCACAGGAACAGGGCTAGAACAGATCTTAATTTTAATTCCACATTTTTGTGGAAGGGAAAAAAACCAGAACAAAGCCCAGAAATCATAGACGTAGTGCTAACCTCTATGAAAGAAGTGGAAAAATGAAGAGCACCCATTCTGACATTACAGCACTGCAAATCCACTGCACTTTGGAAAAACACCTTGAACAAGCAAAGATCTCAGCTGGCCACAGCTTGGCAACTTCCTTCTCCTCCCAGAAACCTAGCTGCTCCCAAGTGAACTTTCTGGTACCGGTAATTATCAGCATAACCTTTTTCACTCACCTGCCACCTCTAAACAGTACCAGAAAAAAAAAAAGTTTGGATTGAAGCTAAGGGTTTACAGGTAGTCCTCAATTTACAACCACAATTGAGCCCAACATTTCTGTTGCCAAGACAGTTAAGGGAGTTTTGCCTCATTTTACAACCGTTCTTGCCCCAGTTAAGTGAATCACTGCAGTTGTTAATTAGTAAAATGGTGGTTAAGTGACTCTGGATTTCCCCATTGACTTTGCTTGTCAGGTGGTCGCAAAAGGGGATCATACAACACTGCGGGATGCTGCAACTGTCATAAATATGAGTCAGTTGCCAAGCAACGTTGCCCTGGTCATCAGTGTGAAGCCACTTGGATTATTTTAAATAAAATATAATACTTAAGGGAAAAAGAGAGGAATATTTGATGTATTAATTGAATTATGTATATATGTTTTGTCTGCGGATGTTTGACCACCCTAACACCATGGTGTGTCTTGAGTACTTTGTTTTAAAAATCAAAAAACCAATAAAACTTGTCTTAAAAAAAAAAAGCCACTTTTTTCAGTGCCATGGTAACTTCGAATGGCCACTAAATGAACCGTTGTTAAGTTGAGGACTACTTGCACAGGGATCACAAATTACAACTATCCCAGCCAAAGAGCCCCGAATCCAGAAAACACGTTGGGTCAGCCAAGCACTTCCTTGGACCGGCATCTCCTGCGACGAGGGTCTTTTGCAAAGCAAAGGCAGCTCTTCTTGCTGCGCCCGGGCCATGTGGGTTGGGACGAAATGATAATGAAAATTAAAAATGGGAAAAGAGAAAAAAATCTGCGACGGGCCTCTCAAAACTGGCCTTTGGGGCGGTGTGCTGGACACTTGCGGGGCCGAGCAGCTGCTCGGAGGAGGAAAGCGCGGGAGTCCAAAGCCGCCCCGTCGGCAGCCCTCGTGAGGGCCGGGGCCTCCTCACAGGATGGGGGAGAAAGTTGACGAAGAGGGGACGGGGACTTTCCTGGCGCTCCTGGAAGGCCGCCCCGCGCCCCGCTCCACTTACCAGCTGCTGCCGGATCCAGCGCAACATCCCCTCGTCCGGCGGGCGGCTCCCAACCGGCGGCGGCGGCGGGGCGAACTTACTTTCCCTCCCGACCCGAGAAGAACCACGCTCTGTCAGAAAGACCGGCGGTGCTGAGGAGGAGGAGGAGGAGGAGGCCGCCGCCCTCTTTCGCAACCGCCGCTCCCCATCCGCGCAGAGGCCGAGCGCTTCCCTTTTAGCCGCGACGCGGAAGTCCTTCCGCTAGCAGCGACCGTGGCACCCGCAGCGGCCGCCGCCACACGAAACCTCGGAGCGGCCGCCGCCAGCCGCCCGCCATCACGCAGCCAGCCAGACCGACCGACCGACCGACAGGACCGACCGACCGCGGCCTGTCACTGAGGGCCGGCCCCCTTACTCCCTCCCCCCTTCCCCCCCCCCCCCCCCTTCGTGTGTATGTGTGTGCGCGCGCGCGCGCGCCTGCGAGCCCAGGAAGTAACGGAAGGGCGGGGAAAAGATAACAAGGGGAGCTGCCGACCGCCAATGGGAAGCGTCGCGGGAAATGGGTGGGAGGAGTCGGGCGAGGCGCGCGCCAGGGGTGGGGCCCGATGTGAGAAACGAGGGAGGGAGGGGGGGAAAGGAGAGCGGCACGTGGCAGAGCGGGTGGGGGAGTCTTTGGAGGAGCGGAGCGGGCTGTACCACTTCGGGTCTGTGGCTTTCGAGAAGCGGCGGGGGGGGGGAGGGGAGAGCGGAAGCGGGAGAATCTTTTAGGGAGGGGTGGAACGTACCACTTTAGGCTGCCTTTGTAAGCGGCTCGGTTTCAGCGCTTCGCTTTCCTGCTGGAAGATAGATGGATGGATGGATGGATGGATGGATGGATGGATGGATGGATGGATGGATGGATAGATAGGCAGATAGGCAGATAGATAGATAGATAGATAGATAGGCAGATAGATAGGCAGATAGATAGGCAGATAGATAGGCAGGCAGGCAGGCAGGCAGGCAGATAGATAGATAGATAGATAGATAGATAGATAGATAGATAGATAGATAGATAGATAGATAGATAGATAGATAGACAGATAGACAGATAGACAGATAGACAGATAGACAGGCAGACAGACAGACAGACAGACAGACAGACAGACAGACAGACAGACAGACAGACAGACAGACAGATAGATAGATAATGAAATGCCACCTCTTCCTTCCCCCAAGCTGGCGCCCCCAGGAGTGCAGAGCTGCAGCGCTGGCAATGATGGGTGGACGGGTGAAGAAATCCGAGGAGTCGAAGTCTCACTGAGAGCGTTTTCTTTGTGGGGTGTGTGTGTGTGTGTGAGAAATTTAATATTCCAGATTTTTGCGCTGTCTGGGGAGTTCTGGGAGTTGAAGCGTCACACTTCTTAAAATTTGTCAAATTTGAAAAACACGGTTACCTCATTAAGACAACTCTATTGTCTTAACAGCAATCTGGAGGAAGGTTGTTCCACTGATTAATCAGGGGTAGTCAACCTCGGCTCTTTTATGACTCGTGGACTTCAACTCCCAGAATTCCTGAGCCAGCATGGCTGGCTCAGGAATTCTGGGAGTTGAAGTCCACGAGTCATAAAAGAGCCGAGGTTGACTACCCCTGGATTAATTGTTCTGACTGTCAGGAACTAAGGAGAAATTTCTTGACAGTCGGAACAATTAACCAGTAGAATGACTTGCCTCCAGAAGTTGCAAATGCTCCAACACTGGAAGTTTTTAAGAAGAGACTGGACAGCCATTTGTCTGAAATGATATAGGGTTGCCTGCCTGAGCAGGGGGTTGGACTAGATGACCTCCAAGGCTCCTTCCAACTTTATTATTAGTATTACTAGTATTAGATCCCTGACACCAGAAATGTATATCTGCATATTTCAAATAGTTAAACTAGTTAAACTTTGCCTTCTGAAGCAAAGTGCAAATGTTTATTAAATTAGCTACAGATTTACTTTTACAGTTTACAAACTTTGAGATAGATTACATAGTTGAACAGACTGGCTGACCAACTTTCCTTTTATCAGCCAGCAATATTATATGTATTTTTCCAATGAAAATGGTTTTGGTGGCTTAATTTGCAGTTAAAGCCCTTCCCAGACATAACATAAGCTGTACTGTAGCCCAAGTAATTGCCATCTGTATCCAAATGTATGTAAGAAACAGATAATGACATAACTAGCAGTTTTATTCTTAGCTATGAAGAAAGCAGCCTAAGGGGGGGGAGTCAATATCAACCATTGTTTATAGGATTCTGTAAATATATACAGGTAGTCCTCTACTTAAAACCATTCATTTAGTGACTGAAATTACAATGGCACTGAAAAACGTGACTTATGACCGTTTTTCACACGACTGTTGCGGCATCCCCATGGTCACATGAACAAAATTTGGATACTTGGTAACTGACATGTATTTATGAGGGTTGCAGTGTCCCAGGATCATGCAACTTTTTAACAAGCAAAGACAACTATAAAACTGAAAAGGTTGTTCAGTATTACTAACTTAACAACTGCAGAGATTCACTTAACAACTGTGGCAAAAAGGTTGTAAAATGGAGCAAAACTCACTTAACCATTGTCTCACTTAGCCACAGAAATTTTGGGCTCAATTGTTGTAAATCAAGGACTACCTGTATTTTTTTGCCAGCCACGTTTTGGCTATATTTTTTTCAAAGGTTTTTTTTTTGCCTCTTAATTTTTGGTATATTAAATCTATGGACTTGTTCTATAATATTTTCAATTGTTATACTGAATATTGGAATCACTATTCTGGTCTATTCTCCCTTGAGATCTGTCCTCATCTGTTGCCTGGCCTTTTGAAAGAACCTATAAATTTTGCCGCTTGGCCTGTGGCCCGGACAGGGGCCTTCTATGTTGGGGGTGGTTGACTGGGTAGAGAAGCATTCCATCCCCAGACCTCCCATTGTCTTGGTTTTTAGCTTTTCTATTTAATTTCTCTAATTTCAATTGTCTTGTGTGACTTTTTTACTTTTTATCATAAGTGGAAGCTGCACAGAGTCACTGCATCAGTGAGATGACTGACATAATAAACAAACTAACTCATAATAAGATATTCATGATTAATAGAAATTCACAACTAATAGAAAGATGACAACGATAAGATAACCTTTATTGCCATTTTTTTTCTCTGAACACACTGGCACACATTAAAAAATGAAATTCTGATGCCCGCTCCCAAATGAAAGTGAGCTAAAATATTGAAAGTCCACCCAAGCTAACAGCACTATCCAGGGCGGAATGCTTTAACCAAGTTTCTGTTGCAATGATGGCACAGCAGTTTCTCATCCCCAATTTGTTATTAACTCTAGCTTTGTGTAATCCATTTTAGGCTTTAAGGAGCACATTAGCAAACAAAATAGATGGTAGTGACACTCTCTATGGCTTAGCCTTTAGCCTAGGCCCTAGTTGTTAGCCCTACATCCAAGATGTCTATATTTTTATTATATTTCTATCCCATTTTCTCTTGATGCTCATTTTCCTGAAACAGACTTAATAGAATCTTCTAGAGCCAGGGATCTTCAAATTTAGCTCTTTTATGCCTTGTGGACTTCAACTCCCAGAATTCCTCAGCCAGCCACACCCCTCCGGTACACCTTTCTCCACGGAACTGGTCCCTAGTGGCCAAAAGGTTGGAAGCCGCTGATCTAGAGTTGACCAATCATTTTGGAGCCAAAAGAACAATAAGAACGAGAGCCTTTTTATAATCGAACAATGGCTAGGCGATATTACAAAGAGCTTCAAAGTGGCGGTGTGCACAGCGGGGGGGAGGGTCTTCATTTTATCTTGGCAAAAGCAGCCCTGTGAAGTAGGTTAGCCAGGTCCATGTTGGTGGATACATCATTTAATCCACTGAATTGTTTGCTTCCTGGTGCAGAATACAGGAGAGTTGATCTGGTGTCCTACTTTCTATATTCAGCTGCCATTATGTTCATTAAAAGGCTGGAATAACCAAAGGTCATTCCTTTTAGGACTGTCCATGCTACTCGATTTAATGATTATGTGCTATCAAGTCAGTATCAACTCTTAGTGACTAGATCAGTGTTTCTCAACCAATGCTGGCTATGGAATTCTGGGAGTTGAAGTCCACATGCCTTAAAATTGTCAAGGTTGAGAAACACAACTAGATAAATAGATTTTTCTCCAGGAAGATCTGTCTCCAGCCTGACCCTTCAGATTTTCCAAAGGTGCCTTTATCATGGATGTAGTTGAATCCATCCAGCTTGTTGCCAGTGGTCCTTTTTTATTTTATTTTTTTGGTCTTTCTTTCCATATTTGCTGCATTGTGGATTTCTCAATCCATAATGTATCCAAAATAATGATAATTTGAGCCTGGCCCTTTGTGCTGCACGCAAGAACTTTGGATGATTTAACCCAATTTGTTCAATATGATCAAACATTCATTCATCAAATATGGATCATCCAATATGATCCAATTTTTGAAGTATCTAGGTATTCTCAGGAATCTTCTCCAATAGCGAAGTTGAAAAGCATCACTACTCCTTCTATCCTGCTTCTTCAGAGCCCACCGTGCTAAATAATTAACTGAAGTGTTGTATCCAGTAGCTCTGATGGTTCTGTGCCTTTTGATATAAATACATGGATAAATCATATGTGGACTTTAATTCCCATAATTCCCCAGCTAGCGTGTCTTAAAGCCAGTCCATGAGTCTTAAAATTGCCAGGATTGCAAACTCTGATATAAACTGTTTCCTGTGAGGTTTTTTTTTTTTTTTTTTGCTTGCCTTTTATTCTGTTTGCCAATTACAGTAACTGTTTCTGATCTTTGCTGAAGTTTAACAAATAAACATCCAGGTATATTTTTGCTAGTTGAACTGAGTATGTGGATACGTGCTCTAATCTGGAAATATAGATTGACTCAGAGTGTGCTCCACATGCCCTAAATTGGAAATCCCCCAGAATAGTTTTCTAATTCAGCAAGGAAACTCTTTGTGCTGTCAGTACTGCATAAGCCTGACATAACACTGGCTCACTTATATCTAAACACATGCTTCAGAAAACCTGTGATTGCACGATCAGTCGGGAGCGAAAAACATTTACTCAAGGGATATCAATTGATATTATGGTATCCGTGCTCCCAGATGTCCAATTACTGGGCAATAGCATCATTTACAGTACGGAGAAAAATAACCATCTGATTTCCTGTCACAAGACTTTGCATTTACACTGCGGCAACCAAACTGCCAAAGAAAACACAACTCTCTCGCCGTGCTTCCTGGTCTCCTATTTTTCCTCTCTATCAAAAACTTCATATCAAAGGATCAAAGCTGTGCAAGTAAGATACGGATCATAGTAAAGCATTTCCATTTCCAGGCAGATTTCCAAATTTCACGAACTATGAGTTTTATAAAGGTGAATATGTCAGGATAGGGAAATAGGTATACCTGTAGTCAAATATTTATAAAGTAGGTAGACTCAGTTACAGTGGTGATGTGTGCAGTGCTAGAAGAGCTGAAGGACAAACTGGGGACAGATTGTTATGGAGAAATCTAGTTGCTAAAAGTTGACTCTTGGCAATAAAGATTAATTGGATATGCCAAATTCTGGGAGAATACCATACTTTCAAAATGTACAACAATGTTTTTCAAAGTTGGCTAGAGAATTCTGGGAGTTGAAGTCCACACATCTTAAGTCTGAAAAACATTTGAGTTACACACTAAGTCGTGTCCGGTTCTGCAAAGAATTGCAACGATATATTTATTGATTTTTTTTCTTTTCACAACCTTTAATCCCTTTTATTCAGGGTGGAGTCAGGGCAATTGAATGGAGCTGAGTGTTTACTGGCCAGATGCCCTTCCTGATGCCTACACAGAGTTCACAGCAGATATTTCCTCTTTGCACCCTGATAGAGAAACATCTGTGGCTGCCTAGGATTGAACTCTCAACCTTCTGAGTGGGAGGTAACAGTCTTCCCCTCTAGGCAATATTGCATCTATATCAATTCATAGAGAAAATGGATTTTTCTTTTAAATATCTTAGCAGGTTGCATCATCCAAAACGTCACAATTTTAATACAGTTAATCTGACCTCTAGCATGTCCCATGAGCAAAGAAATGGCACTTTGTCTATAAGGTTAGGGTTTACCATGTTGGATTGAATCAGAGAAAATATTTATCATGGAAAATATTTATCTGAGCCACTCTCAGTTGATTCCTGTTGCATGCAGCAACTGATATTGTCCTATTTTCAAACTGAATCCTAATGTTTTAAATTGTTCTGCAAGCAACATTTGTCTAGAGGGACTGTTTTCTTTTTAAACACTTCACTTTCTATTCATTGCTTTGTTTCCAATAAGAGCGAGAGCTCTGAGCCATAATCTAATGATAATAAGGCTTGTGATGGGAAATTAGCTATTGATTTCTCGTTCACTGGTCCTTCTGCTGAATAATTCAGTGTTTTGGGAATTAGCAAGCCTTAAAATAATTATCTATGACTTAAAACATTTTTCTTTGGATTGAGAGATCCAATTACTTTCTTCTGCAAATATGACACCCAACCATACTTTTCTTAACATGAGTACACTGCAGTTGGGTACATATTTTGGTCACACAGCAATGATGAACATGAGCCAAATATGGAAAAACAAGGGCATCAGCCTGGACCTTAAAAAAGCAAGACAGGAAGAAAATCAACTCATTTGAACTATGACGCTGGAGAAGGCTCCTGTGTATTCTTTGGACACCAACAAACAATTATTGGAGCACATAACAACGGACATGACACTCGAAGGAAAAAAAATCACAAAACTGTGTCTCGCTTATTTTGGTCATGTCATACAAGAGAATTCACTGGAGAAAGCAATTCTGTCTGGAAAAAATAGCGGTAAAAGAAAACCAGGCCATCAAGGAACATGGTGGCTAGACACCATCAAAGCTGACACCAGCCAGAGCATAGAACAACTCAAAAATGTAGTGCAAGACCAGAAGATGTGACAAGACCTGGCCCATGGAATCGCCAAGAATCAGACACAACTGAATAGATATCATCATCATCACCATCGTGTACTCCATATTAAACAATAAACCATGGTTTACAAGCAACAGTATCTGAGTATACTCAACTGCTAAGGCAAAACTAAAACAACAATGTGTTTATGTTTTGTAAAAAAGATGTTGAGACTCTAGAAAGAGTGCAGAGAAGAGCGACAAAGATGATCAGGGGACTGGAGGCTAAAACATATAAGGAACAGTTGCTGGAATTGGGTATGTCTAGTTTAATGAAGAGAAGGATGAGGGGGGACATGATAGCAGTGTTCCAGTATCTCAGGGGCTGCCATAAAGAAGAGG
The DNA here is from genome assembly GCA_034064705.1 of Bothrops alternatus. Lineage (NCBI taxonomy): Eukaryota > Metazoa > Chordata > Lepidosauria > Squamata > Viperidae > Bothrops > Bothrops alternatus. Next base: position 753,416 of record JARGCV010000239.1, read on the forward strand.
GAGAGAAGCTATTTTCCAAAGCGCCTGAAGGCAGGACAAGAAGCAACGGATGGAAACTAACCAAAGAGAGAAGCAACCTAGAACTAAGGAGAAACTTCCTGACAGTTAGAACAATTAACCAGTGGAACAACCTGCCTCCAGAGGTGGTGAATGCTCCAAAACTGGAAGTTTTTAAGAAGAGACTGGACAGCCATTTGTCTGAAATGGTATAGGGTTTCCTGCCTGAGCAGGGGGTTGGACTAGATGACCTCCAAGGTCCCTTCCAACTTTACTATTATTATTATTACTACTACTGCTGCTGCTGCTGCTACTACTATTTTTCAGTGCCATTGTAACTTCAAATGGTCACTAAATGATGATTGTAAGACGAGGACTCTATGTATAAGAGAAATAGTTTTCCTTTCCAATTGAGTACAAAATACACTGCTAATAGAAGGGCAAACCACCTGCAAAAAAAACAATATTTACTTTATGATCTGGTGATAGCTTAGTGCAGGGGTTCTCAACCTTAGCAACTTTAAGACTTGTGGACTTCAACTCCCAGAATTCTGGGAGTTGAAGTCCACAAGTCTTAAAGTTGCCAAGGTTGAGAACCCCTGGCTTAGTGCATCACTTAATTAAAAAGTGGAGGTTTGTAATTATGGTATGATGATTGATTCTTATCTGCTGAGAATCTCACCATCTTGTGCTATTAACCTCTTATTAATTTGTTTGAGTACCATCAAGTTGCTGCAAACTGGCTTTTAATTTCAACCAATATCATTCTTATATAGGTCTTCATATGCTCTCTCGAAGGAGAATAACTCAGATTAATGACACCCCAATGTTGACAGAGTCTGTAACTGTGTAGTGTTGTTAAATTAAAAAAAAACCCTCTTGCTATCACAGCAACCTGTCAGATACTTCAAGGAATATGGGAAAATGATGACCTTTTCATCTCCAACATCTGGGATTCATTGCTCAGCTGTCTTTCTGCATTGAGGTTCAAATTTTCAGCAAAAAAAAATAAATAGCCTTCTTTGTAGTAGAAAATCACAAGAGTTTGACAGATTTCACCAAAGGCTAAATTCTCTGGCATCTTCTGCTCTGTGCTGTTCTCCATAAGAAAGCTACAAGGCAAACAAGAATTAAGTTTCTTTTGCACTGTCAAAAGTCATAAATTGCATTTCTGGCAGTCAAACTAGACGGAAGAAGAACAAATGTGCAAAATATTTGAACTTCGGAAAAAGCCATTTCAAGTGTGATGGAAATGGCCAGACTTTGGAAAATAAGTCATTCTAAGCGTTCCAGAAATTGTTTCCCCGTTTTCAAGTCTGACCACTCCTGGAACCCAAGGTCAGAAGAATATTTTTCCAAGGTTGGGATAGGCCCTTTTCAGGTTTGGAACATTCCATTCATCTCTGCCCATCATCCTGTTCACTTACAGGAAAGGAACTTGGTGGTGTAGTGGTTAGAATGCAGTATTGCAGGTAAACTCTGCCCACTGCCGCAAGTTTGACCCTGACTGCCTGAAGGTTGACTCAGCCTTCCATCCTTCTGAGGTCGGTAAAATGAGGACCCAGATTGTTAGGGGCAATATGCTGACTCTGTAAATCAGGGGTCCTTAACCTTGGCAACTTTAAGACTTGTGGACTTCAACTCCCAGAATTCCTCAGCCAGCTTTGCTGAAGTCCACAAGTCTTAAGTTGCCAAGATTGAGGACCTCTGTTGTAAACCACTTAGGGCTGTAAAGCAGGGGTGTCAAACTGCCGGCCTGCTGGTCGGTTTTATCGTACCGGAACCGCGCCCACCCCATTGCTGGCAATGGTGAAAAAGCTCTGATACGTTGCGCACGTCACGTGACATCGTGAGTTTGACATGTCTGCTGTAAAGCATTATGAAGTGGTACATAAGTCTGAGTGCTATTGCTATTTAAGTGCCCCAAGGGAGTAAAAAAAAAAGTAAGCCAAAGTAATTAAAAGCATGAGATAATAAAAGGAAGTGTAGTTAAATTTTTCCTTTGCCAGCAGTATACTTCTCCAGGTCTTTGTGTCTGCTTAGCCTTAAAAAGTCCACATTTCCATCATGTCCATAGATCTTCTTATGCTTTGCTTATAGATGTTCAATGATAGAATATTTTGCCTGTCCTTTGAGACAAGACCCTTGAAAGGGTTCTGGAACAAAGGCAAATTGTTTAGTCTAACTGTTGCTTTCTTGCTTTTTGTAATCAGCTTTTGCACTAGAGAAATTTCATGCAAGCGTGGGAAACATGTACATGGATACGATATACTGAAGGAAGGAATAAGGGAGTGTACAGGAATGATTGATGTCTTTCTTATGATGTAATGGCTCTGTTGGTAGCAATGTTACCAACTCTCTAAGGTGTGGCACTTCTGGACATAACTCTGCCAGCGTTCCAGATTGTTGGCCACCCAGCTGCTTAATTTGATCAAATAAAATGCTGCTTGATCAAGAAGTCTCCGCTTGGGTTATCTGATTAGATTGATATGATATCTCAAGTTCACGTAAGGAACTGGGACCTTACACTCTGATCACATCTCAATCTCATGTGTATTAAAAATGACAGATGGGGTGATTTTAAAGAATAATCTTGCAAAAGGGACTGAAGTTTCTATGTGATTGGACTTTCAATATATTTTTTCCTTCCCAGCATCAGTACCAGTGCAACTGATGAAAGATTATTAGAGTCTCGTGGGTATTTAATGCAAATATCCTATGTCTAAGTTCATCTATTGCACAGAGCCTTTGTCAGCCCTTTGAAGTAGACCAGATCAACGCACTACAGGAAGACCTAAACTATACTTTATTGAGATAGGCCATAACAGATTTTTACACATTGTGTAAAATCATATTGTACTTCTTTTCCCCTCTTAGGCCCCAGTGAGCTGGCAAAAAATATCTCGAATCTTTTAATACTATTGCCCTACCCAGGACTGTGCAATAGTATGCAATTTTGGATTTGCATAATATTTTAGACTATCATGTCTATTTTGTGTAATTTGTTGTATTGCACCAACAACCTGGATACAGGAGAAAGGGTAAATTATAGTCCCATCTTAAATGAAATTCCTAAGGCAGTTATTAGAAATATTAAATATGTTTACACATATTTAAACATATTTAAGCACCAGGGAAATCAGAAGATCCAGGCAGTTCAAAAGGATATAAAGATTTATTGCAAACTTAAGCTCTCTACAAGAATCTGAACTACTAACGGTCCAAGCAAATTAGCGGTAGTTAAGAGTCAAAGGAATTCAAAGTGGGCTGGACTTAGATCGCTTGTGGGTGCACAGGGACTCATGGCTGATGACGAATTTGACTCCTCCCTCTGGCTCATCCTGACCTTCTCCTACACTTAGATTCATATTGAAGTCTACCCCAGAGACTTGCACTTTCCTGAAGAGAATCAGCACAGATAACGGCAAATAACATATAAATTCTGAATATTCTGAGTACAGTAATTGCTTCAATGATCTTCTATTAATGTCCATATTGAAACTTTCAAAAAACGAGTTTACTTTAGTCAAGCTCAGCTTTTACGTGTTTTTTTTGGCAACAAAATGGAAGTGTTTGTCCATATCTTCCTTTGTAGGTTATTTTTCACTGTTACTGAGCCTTGCTCAGTGATGGTGAACCTATGGCATGGGTGCCAGAGGTGGCACTCAGAGGGAGAGGTGATTGGGAAAATACTGGAATGTGCAGAAATGAATAGACTAACAATGACAAAGATAAGACAGAGTCAGATTACTATGAAATCTGGGGAACTTTTTATGATTGGCTGAAAAGAGAATATGGTTAAAAGATACTTAACATCAATTTAGATGGAAGAAGAAGGAGCAGATAAGGAGGGAGACCCAGGTTGTATAAATATTTATAGAAGTATATACCGAGAAGGTTAAATAAATAGAAGTATTAATGTAAGAGAAAATTAATCTTATTGTATATAATACAGATAGGGAAATTTGGAGAGAGGAGTTGCTCGGACATTACCCCTGAATTGTATCTGAAGAGGGATGAGAGGGAAGAAAGGAGAGGAGAGAGAAAAGAGTAAAGGAGGGGAGATGGAAGTAGGAAGGTTGGAGGAGAAGAGAAGTGGGGAGAAAGGGGAGGAGAGTGGTGAAGGAAAGAGAAGAGGAGAGGAAGAAGAGGGAAGGAGGGAAGAGAAGAAAGGGAGAAAGAAGGTAGAGAAGAAGGAGTGTGGATGCAGTGAAAGGGGAAATGGGCGAGCAACACCAAAAGTCATGTGTATGTATTTATTTCATTTTATTAAAAGTATCTTATATATGAATGTAAAAAGAATGTATGTTAACATCTCATAAATATCACAATATATGTATGGGGGAGAGTTTGGAAAAATATTTTTTTTAAAACAAAAGAACTACAGCTGTTGTAAAATGGGTCAAAACTCACTCAACCACTGTCTCACTTAGCAACATAAATTGTGGTTGTGAGTTGAGAACCACCTGTACTCACCACTATCCAAGTGACCATGTCTCATGAAAATCGAATTGGCTTTTTTTCTGAAATCAAATTGCAGTCAAATGTTATTTAATTGCCCAAGCGATGCTAACCTTAATCTTTCTCCGGATATTTCCCTTTCTCCCTCTCGTCCTGCTGCCAGTGCTGAAACTAAAAAGCTGCCTTGCATTTCTCAATGGTTTGGGGCATTTGCATTTTTCAGTTTGATTTGTTTCCTGGGGCAAGGATGATAGATTGTAGAAGCAGAAAGACACAGCCCATTCTGCATTAATAAATGCCAAGACACTTGTGTATGTGCGCACGCACATACTATACACATAAATTATATTGAATGCCAATAGCTATGGCCTGTCGTTTTGCAAAGTACACTGTAATTTGTAGGCTAAAAGGCAATCTTTATCATGGATATCTGATTTTTTTTCTAGCTGAGGAGTCACCCTTGGTTTTCAACTCTGGTCTATATTCCCAAAAGGAGCTGGAAGGCTGGGACCAAAACTCAAGTTTTGTTTTATTTTGAATGAAAAACTAATTCAGTTAATGTGTATAACATTTTGGAAGTGTTTTCAAAAGGTGCTTTGGAGAGGGTGGTAGCATATTCATATACCTCTGAATCTTTAAAGCACCAGTGACTTTTTCTGGGATTATGGTGTTGCCTGTTCTGGCTGTCACATCATCCTGAGAATAGATGCAGCTATTTTAAAAAGTTGAAGAGGGCAGCTATGTTTGCCTTCCTATGTACTCTGAATCACTTTCTCGGAACTGGATCTAAAGCACTGTGCAGTCCTATCTCATAGAACTAATATTGTTCCGTTGTGTCTCATGAGCAAATGAGAATTTGTTAACAATTTCTTTGGGGTCTGGGAACTACAACCACACTTTTCACATGTTGGGGTCTCTGCTGGCACACATCTTTAGGTTACAAAGACTTTAGAAAGAAACAACTGAACAGCCATTGCAGGAATTGGTATGTCTGGTCTAATGAAAAGAAGCACTAGGGGTGACAGGATAGCAGTCTTCCAATATCTCAGGGGCTGCCACAAAGAAGAGGGAGTCAAGCTATTCTCCAAAGCCCCTGAAGGCAGGACAAGAAGCAACGGATGGAAACTCATCAAGGAGAGAAGCAACCTGGAACTAAGGAGAAACTTCCTGACAGTGAGAACAATCAATCAGTGGAATGGCTTGCCTCCAGAAGTTGTGGTTGCTCCAAAACTGGAGGTTTTTAAGAAGAAGAGATTGGACAGTGTTTTGTCTGGAATGGTTTAGGGTCTCTTGCTGAAGCTGGATTAGAAGACCTCCAAGGTCCCTTTCAATTCTGTTATTCTGTTTTGAAAGGCTGCTGGGTCTTGTGAATGATTTCCCCCATTTTAGGCAAGATCCTTCACCCTGTAGTCAACTGGAGATTACCCTGTGATTGCTTTACCCAGAACATCTTATTTTTTATTTATTTATTTTTTTATTATAAAAATTCTTTTATTAAAACCATTAACATTGAACATAAAAACATATTATGCAGCAATCATCCTGACACCTGGTATACAATACTAAGTATTAGTCTTTGAAAACGTCTGAGTTAGTAAGCCTTTTTCCCCACTCCTTGTGTCTAGCCTCAACTATACTCCTGTTACATTTTATTTTGATTGGTGTTTCCCCTATCCGTTTCAATATTAATGTGATCAACATTAAACATAAGATCCTATTGCTAAGCAATCATCCTAGAACATAGCATACAACATTAGGTATTAATCTTTGTAAACATCTGTTTTAGTAAACGTTCTTCCCTCTTCCCTTACATCTTCAAGTATACTCCGAATACATTTTGTTTGATTGGTGTTTCTCCTATATATGGTCTATCTACTGTATCTAGTCTATCGCATATTGTGCGTTTGCGCTTCTGGGTTGACTTCATCCCATTACTAGCCTTTCCTAAATAACTCTCCAAGCTTCTTGGCTTTGGCTATTTTATTCTGAAGAGGAATCTGTTCTGTAAAGAGCTAACCATTTCCCTGTTGTCAGGGAAATAGCCATTATTTCCAAAACTGTCCACCAGCGTGCCTTTGGGTCTGCCTCTTTCCCATGGCTTCCCTAGGGTCCCAGATTCTCAAGAACCAATTAGCAGAAGGTATTTTAGCTTTTCCCCAAGGGGAAAATGCAACATGAGCTGGTAGTTCTTTGAGGTATGAAGACTTTTGTATGTCCCACAAAGACGAGGAGGTCAAACTATTTCCCAAAGCACCAAAAGGCAACACAAGAAATAATGGTTGGAAACTAACCCAGGAGAGAAGCAACCTAGAACTAAGCAGAAATTTCCTAACGGTGACAGCAATCAACCAATGGGACAGCTTGTCTTCAGAGGTTATGGGTGCTCCATCACTGAAGGGTTTCAAAAAGAGACTGGACAACCATTTGTCTGAAATAGTATGGGGTCTCCTGCTCAAGGGGGTTAGATTAGGACAGGGGTAGGCAACCTTGGCTCTTTTATGACTCGTGGACTTCAACTCCCAGAATTCCTGAGCCAGCCATGCTGAGGGGAAAGAGAGAGGTTTCCAGGCTGGCTCAGGAATTCTGGAAGTCCACGAGTCATAAAAGAGCCAAGATTGCCTACCCCTGGATTAGGAGATATTCTTTTTTTTAATAAATTTTTTATTTTTTATTTTTCCAAACTCTCCCCGATACATACACCGTGATATTTATCAGATGTTAACATACATTCTTTTTACATTCATATATAAGATACTTTTAATAAAATGAAATAAATACATACACATGACTTTTGGTGTTGCTCGCCCATTTCCCCTTTCACTGCATCCACACTCTTTCTTCTCTACCTTCTTTCTCCCTTTCTTCTCTTCCCTACTTCTCTCTTCTTCTTCTTCTCCTCTTCTCTTTCCTTCACCACTCTCCTCCCCTTTCTCCCCACTTCTCCTCTTCTCCTCCAACCTTCCTACTTCCTTCTCCTCTCCTTTACTCTTTTCTCTCTCCTCTCCTTTCTTCTCTCTCATCCCTCTTCAGATACAATTCAGGGGTAATGTCCGAGCAACTCCTCTCTCCAAATTTCCCTATCTGTATTATATACAATAAAATTAATTTTCTCTTACATTAATACTTCTATTTATTTAACCTTCTCGGTATATACTTCTATAAATATTTATACAACCCCCAGTTATTCAATACTGTGTCGCCTGGGTCTCCCTCCATTAGGAGATATTCGAGGTCCCTTCCAACTCTATTATTCTATGTTCTATGAGGTCATCTTTGGCCATTGAACGGTATTGTCTCCAGTAGGATTGGGATGCATTTTTCAACCTCCTTTTTGTGATGGGGAATACTGAATCCCAAAGCAAGACTAAGGGGACATTCAGACTGTGGGTTGCCCACCCCACTTTTCTATTCACTCTCCTTATCTTGTGATTTTTGTCTATCAAGCAACAGATCCTCTTGCTTAACAGAAACTATTCCTATTTTGGAACTTGTCCAAGGAGATGTAAAACTACATCTTGCCAGGACTGCTGAATAACCTTAATTTTCCCACAGGGAAAACAGTAATGGCTCTGAAATCTTTGCAGAGTTTTAACTGAAGGTGACAACTGCAGTGCTTAGAAAGTGTCTTCATCAGACGCCAGTGGACAAGAGCATCAGAATTTGTCGTGGAAAAGAAAAGCTGACCTTCTATGGGCCTACTGGAGAACAGTTGGCCATTAAAGTTCAGAGATGCAAGATACCATTATAGCACAAAATTGCTGCTAAGCTGTTAATCAGGACAAGATTCATGGGCCCCCACAATTCTTTTCCTGGAACATCCGCAGTGGTTACCTTTCATCTACTAGGCACAATTTAGATGTTGGAGTTGACTGCTGAAGCCCTCAGCAACTTGGAACATAACAATCTGAGGGATTGTCTCACCTGCTCTGAACAACCCAGTTATTTAGATCAACAACTTCCCTTTAGGATCTCCCCATTGATACAAGCTCAGCTGTCTTCTGGACAAGACAAAGCCTTCTCCTGTATCCCAGTTTAGGGAACAATTTCATCCTTAGAAATTTCAGCCCTCTCTTTTCCAAAATTTAAGGAAATGGTATCAATATGCCTTTCCCCCCAAGCTTTTAATTTTGAACAGATTTTAAATAGATTGTTTTGAGCGTCACATTTTCTACTTTGGGTTTATTTTTTTAGTTGCAGTCAGTAGGCTTCAGTGCTAATATAAGCAGAAAGGGGAAGTATGAATTTGCAAAATAAAGAAATAGCAACTGGACACACAATACGGCAAAACAGCTAGATAATAATGGAGTGCTTATTGGTAAAATGTTATGGCTTTAATTTGTAAAATGGTCTTTGTATGTGACAGAGAAGGGGGAAAGTAGTTAAGGAAGCAGAAAATGGAAGTATTATAAATCAAGAATATTTATTGCAGACTTTGTTGCAGGAAAAAAAGGCCTTATTTGCAGAGCTAATTATGGGCTGGACCTAATATTGGGGCGAATGGGGAATTAGACCTTGGATATTCCACTCTGAGCTCTTCGTATATCTGGAGCTGGTCCTGGAAAAAGGCAAAGAAAAAAGTGATGCAGACTTCATCAGGATGGCACAATGACAATTGCTCTTGCAATAAAGGATCACATTACGTTGAATAAATTCTCCTCCAAAATATTGATTTATGGTTGCGGATGGAGCACCAAGGGGAATTTAAAGATTAAATGCCGTTTTCTCCAGCTATAATGCAATGTTTGTGGGAAAACCACAGCTGCCAGTTGGAAAATGAGTTGAATTCTTTCCAAATTCACATTAGGCTGTGTTTACAGAATCAAAAGAGAAAAGAACGCTGAATTTCAGACTCATCCTTTTCATCCAAAAGAACAAGTAGCTTGGGGGAAAAAAATTAAAACCTGTTTCAAAACATTGATCATAGTAGGACAATGCTTTTTTTAAAAAAAAATACAGAATCATTAGATACAAGATGGGCAGCAAATAAATTTCTAAATAAATAAATAAGTAAATGTTTTAACTCAAAGAATGACCACCTTTCTGAATTGCAAATCAGTAGAAGAAGAACAATGGGAAAATATGGAGGAAATAAGATAAGAGTTTTTCAGATATTTGGGACTTGAGAAGTGGGACGCTTGCTTATGAAAACTAAAATGTCACCAGTGGTTGGTTTTTCAACTACAAATCTTTGAAGATCCTGCACAGATGTTTCCTATTTCAGTGTAATACCTCCTCCTTTGGTTTTGGGTGTAATGTGAGATCTGCCAAAATGCATAGTTACATTTAATGAATTGTCTGGCCTCAAATGCTCCGATTGCTATAAATTTTACAGTGAGAATGTCTGTATGCATTAACAGCAAAGCTCTAAACATCAATATTCTTTCTATCCAGCCTTTTCAAAGTCCAACTTCAGCTTTCATAGAGCATCACAGGGAAAAACATGGCAAATATGGTTCTTATTTACGTACGCCGAGATATGTCACAGTAGCTAAATATTTTTTTCACTGATTCTACCATATGTTAGCCTGCAACATAGTTTGGATGCCACAATATATAAAAGATGCTGAGACTCTAGAAAGAGTGCTGAGAAAAGCAACAAAGATGATTAAGCGACTGGAGGCTAAAACATATGAAGAACGGTTGCAGGAATTGGGTATGTCTAGTTTAATGAAGAGAAAGACTAGGAGTGACATGGTAGCAGTGTTCCAATATTTTAAGGGCTGCCACAAAGAAGGGTGTAGTGTCAACCTATTCTCCAAAGCATCTGAGGACAGGACAAGAAGCAATGGACAGAAATTAATCAAGGAGGGAACCAACCTAGAAATAAGGAGAAATTTCCTGACAGAACAATTAATAAGTGGAATGACTTGCCTCCAGAAATTGTGGGTGATCCAACACTGGAAGTTTTTAAGAAAAGGTTGGACAGCCATTTGTCTGAAATGGTAAAGGGTTTCCTGCTTGAGCAGAGGGTTAGACTAGAAGACCTCCAAGGTCCCTTCCACCTACGTCACCCTCTTATTCTGTTACATTTCTTGGCTTCTGCTTGTCCTAACCAAGAGGATCTTAGAAGTTTTTGAAATGGAAGACAGACTCATGAAATTATTTTACATAGGTTATCCTTTGGGTATCCAAAATCTAAACGTAGTTCTGTCCTGCAGATCATTTTCTGTTGGTGCTTTGCAAACATTCTGTATTCGTTCACCATTCAATTTAAGGTAAACAAACAGGCTTCTGAATAACATTTTGCTAACATTTTCAGAGAATGTGGCACAGAGTCTTTATGCGAAATGGTGTGTCCTTTCAATTATGTACACAGGAGTTTCCAACATCAGTGAAGTCTGAAGCAAAGACATTATAAAAGTGCTTCTCCTGTCGGGCTATGGTCCCTCAGGAAGAGGGGTCATCATCTATGAAGGAGGGGGCAGAAAAAAAACCCTCAGGGGTTCTGACTGGGGAAAAGAATCCTTACGAATGAAGGAGAATTATATGTGTCCTAAGATAATGCTTCAGTATCCAACCTGGATCGGCCGCCGGGACCAGAGGTGTTTGTCTTCTGAGCTTTCCGACTCATGCTGGAGCCCATCTTCTGGGAACTTCTCTCTAGCAGAGTGTGTGCTGTTCTTGTGTGCTATTTATAGTGCCTGTTGTATGTGGCTTTTTAGATGTTGATTGGGGTGTGTTGATGGCTGGCTTTTAAGTTGTTAGCTGTGGTTTGTTGTGTTGCCCAGCCCCTGTATGGACTGTCCCTATGACTATGTAGGACAGATGGGGAGGAAGCTAACCACCAGACTGCAAGAACAGAAGTGAGTGGTCATTGGTAGCCTCACACTGCAATGAACAAGGACAGACTTTTAATTTTGCAGCTACTAAGATTGTTGGATGAGCAGGTACAAAAACAGCCAGGGAAGTGATTGAAGCCTGGGAAACGGGCCCCTTGTCAGTGAACAGGAGTGCTGATTTACCACCAGCCTATCAAGTACTTAAAAAGCAAAGGCTGGGCAGCACAAGCAAATGGCAGCTAATGACTTAAAAGCCAGCCATCAACACACCCCAAATAACATCTAAAAAGCCACATACAACAGGCACCATACAAATACCACACACAGAATAGCACACACTCTGCTAGAGAGAAGTTCCTGGAAGTTGGGCTCCAGCACAACTCCAAAAGCTTGGAAGACAAAAATTCTGGTCCTGGTGATCAATCTAGATTGGATCCTACAAAAGAATCCTCACTGCTTTTCTATTGCTAATAATGATCTGAAGAAATGTTACATACTTGGAGAATTAAGTAGAAAAACAGAAAAGTCTTTGGCAGGTGTCAGCCCTTCAAGAAAGATTGGGTCAAGAAACAGACATGACAGTTCCCAGGAATGCTCTTTATCGGAGCAGAGTAGAATAACAGAAACTTAAAAGCTTGTCCAAGTTTCTCTTTGCTCCAAAAATTCAAGGTGGGGTTATTGCTTATCTTGTTTTCAGAACAAGGGTAATTTCCCCCCCCTCAAAATGTCCCTTTATCAGCTCATTCCTTCCTGCCTTCCCTGTTCTCAAGGTCACCTCCATGTTGCTTCACAGCAAGTGGAGCCAAATTCTAGGAAACTGAAGGACAGAATTTGGCACAGCATTCCTCTAGAACAGCTTTGCTGGCTGAGGAATTCTGGGAGTTGAAGTCCACAAGTCTTAAAGTTGCCAAGGTTGAGGACCCCTGCTCTAAAACAAAAACAAAAATTAAAAAAAAACCCAGTACAGGTAGTCTTCGACTTACAACAGTTCACTTAGTGACTGTTTGAAGTTACAGAGGCACTGAAAAAAGTGACATGGCCATTTTTCACGCTTATGACCATTGCAGCATCCCCGTGGGCAGGTGAACCAAAATTCGGACACGTGGCAACGGATTCATATTTATGACCATTGCAGAGCCTCGGAGTCACGTGATCCCCTTTGGCGACCTTCTGCCGAGCGAGGTCCATAGGGAAGCCGGATTCACTTATCACCCCTATCACCTAACTTAACAAGTGCGGTGATTCGCTTAATAACTGTGGCAAGAAAAGTTGTAAAGTGGGGCAAAACCTACTTAACAAATGTTTGAGCAACATAAACTTTGGCCTCAGTCGTGGTCGTAACTCGAGAACTACCTGTATTAGCAGGCATATGTCTATTTGTATGTATATACTGTGATCACGTGATCAAAATTCAGATGCCTGGCAACTGACTCATAGTTATGGCGGTTGCAGTGTCCCGGGGTCATGTGATACCTTTCGGCGACCTTCTGGCAAGCAAAGACAACGGGGAAGCCAGATCCACTTAGCAACTGTGTTATTTTTTTTTATTTTTTTTTAATAAATTTTTATTTTTTAAAACAACAAAACATAACACACATACACACACAGTGTATACGCCTCCTTTTTTTTTTAAACAGCAATTTCGTGACAGTAATCTTCTATTATTTACATTCCCCCCTTATTCTTCTTTAGATATATTTGTCCTTGTTGTCCCGTTGTTTCTTGTTTGCATTTTTCTTCCTTCATACTATACTGCCTACTAAAAATGATACATATTATTATTACTACCGGTATACATTATTATACACACATTTTCCATTTCTGACCTTTCCACATTTATTCTGATTTATTATTTCTAGTCTCCAACCAGTCATACCACTTATTCCATATTAGATAGTACTCTCTGTCTTCCTTTTCTTTTATCTCTTTTGTTAATTTGTCCATCTCAGCACAGTCCAGGATTTTTCTTATCACTTCTTCCTTTGATGGTATATTCTCACTTTTCCAGAACTGTGCGTATACTATTCTTGCTGCTGTTGTTATACGTAGAATTAAGTATCGTATTTCTTTATTATATTTTCTGTTTAAAATACTGGTTCTCTCTGGTTTCCAGTCTACAGGTTGGTCTATTATTTCTTCCATCTTATTTTAGTTCTTATTTTAGTCCAGTATTTTTTCACAACTGTGTTGTTAAGTTAACAACTGCAGTGAGTCGCTTAACAAACGTGGCAAGAAAAGTAATAAAACGGGGCAAACGTCACTTAACAAATATCCCACTTAGCAACAGAAATTTTGGGCTCAGTTGTGGTGGTAAGTTGAGGACTATCTGTAGTGGCAGTATTTATGAACAATAAACCTGTGGGGTGGATTGGGCCCAGGATTGTTCTCAGGAGAGGATAAGTAGGGAGTAAATACATCAAATCATGACACTTTGCTAATGGTAGGATTTATGTACCTGCATCAAAAGCCATGAGGTCATCTACGTCAGAGGTCCCCAACCTTGGCCACTTTATGACTTGTGGACTTCAACTCCCAGAATTCCTCAGCCAGCCATTCTGGGAGTTGAAGTCCACAAGTCCTAAAGTGGCCAAGGTTGGGGACTTCTGACATAAATGACCTCATAGTTGGCTGAGGAATTCTGGGAGTTGAAGTCCACAAGTCCTAAAGTGGCCAAGGTTGGGGACCTCTGACATAGATGACCTCATGGCTAGCTAAGGAATTCTGGGAGTTGAAGTCCACAAGTCCTAAAGTCGCCAAGGTTGGGGACTTCTGACATAGATGACCTCATAGTTGGCTGAGGAATTCTGGGAGTTGAAGTCCACAAGTCCTAAAGTGGCCAAGGTTGGGGACCTCTGACATAGATGACCTCATGGCTAGCTGAGGAATTCTGGGAGTTGAAGTCCACAAGTCCTAAAGTCGCCAAGGTTGGGGACCTCTGACATAGATGATCTCATGGCTAGCTGAGGAATTCTGGGAGTTGAATTCCACAAGTCATAAAGCGGCCAAGGTTGGGGACCCCTGATCTATGTGATAACAATCATACATCATTTTGATATCACGTTGCCTTGCCATAGTTGCGGCTGGCTAGCTGAGTGGAAGCAATTAGTACCACAAGAGACAATGGGTGCATGGACGCTCCCTCCTTCCCTCTGTTGGGGTTCTCCTCTAACTTTTTGGAAAAAAAATGATTAAAAAAGAACAACTGACAAGGGAAAGCAAAACATTAGCTTCTAGATCTTTATTTCTAAGAATCTTTCAATAACAAGTGATGGATTCAGGAGGTGACAAGGGGAAATCAGATACTTGAGAGCTACTTATTCCTAATTCCTACTCGTCTATGGAGATTCTCAGTCATCCAAGTCATGGTTGTCCCAAGGTGCTTTTTCTCAAAAGGTAACTGGACTTTGTTTTTTTCTTGTAGATGTTTTGCTTCTTCTCCAAGAACTGCTTCTTGGAAGAGAAGCGAAACGTTTTCAAGGGAAAAACAAAATCCAGTTGCCTTTTGAAAAAGCACCTTTGGGGCTAATTCCTACTTATTCCTAATTTATTTTATTTTATTTATTTATTTAATTAGATTTCTATGCCGCCCTATTCCAAGAAGTCAGGGCGGCTCACAACATGGAGACAACATGTAGAAATCTAGAAATAAAATACATTGTAAAAAACCCGTTAATTAAAACCAATTACCCAAAACAGACATGCAAACATACATACACTGGCTGGGGCAAGGTGTTAACTGCCCCAGGCCTGTCGGCAAAGATGGGTCTATAATAATTTGCGAAAGGCGGAGAGGGTGGGGGCAATACGGATCTCCGGGGGGAGTTGATTCCAGAGGGCCGGGGCTGCAACAGAGAAGACTCTTCCCCTAGGCCCCGCCAGGTGACACTGTCTGGCTGACGGGACCTGGAGAAGGCCGACTCTGTGGGCCCTAACCGGCCGCTGGGATTCATGGGGCAGCAGACGGTCCCATAAGTAATCCTTCTTAAGAGCTTATTCTGACTTTGGATCATACTGGCCTGGAATTCTTATAAAATCTAGTATGGCATATATATCTGAACATCTCAATTTCTTCTCCCTTTGATATCAGATATCAAGGATAACTCAGTCACCTTCACCCATGTGGCCAGCTGTTGATGGGATTAGGTTGAAGACAACAAACCTCTTTTGACAATGAAGAATGTGTTGGGCCTCTGACTTTTGGCAGACGTAGATTTCCTGCAGATGTCAGGTAGCTAACATCCAGTGTCCCCAACCTGTGCCCTTCAAAAGTCTGATCATCTGGCACAAAAAGACTTCATCCATCTCCTCTCCAGCCAATCTGTACAACCTCTCATCGTGATGTCACTTTTTTCCCCCTCTGTCTTTTTAATTCTCACTCAAAGTCTTTACCAGGATTTCCGTGCTTTGTGTCATGAATTTATGTGAATGGATATGAGGAATGACACCCCCTTTCCTTTTTTGCATGTTCCTTTTAAGTAAGTTGTAGCCTTCCGGGCTAATGTATGTCCTCAATTAGGACAACATCAAGCAATGCTCCTTCAAGTCTCCTTCACATCAACCTTCTTGTCCATCTAGTTTTCTAAGGAAACCCGTTTCATGTGGTTGTTCTTTTTCCAATGTAGCCCTTAACACTGACATTTCCTTGTGGTTCTTCCCTCAAATAATAACCATGTTTGGATTGATGTCAAATAGCTAAATAGGAATTCAGAGAGAGGCATCTCAGAACTGGATGGATACCACAGGGAAAACCCATTTCTGGCTACTCAACTGTGGTAGACAATCTTAGAAATGTGCAGGAATGTGGATTTCTTCAGATATTGTGGTTCCAAGCTGGGTGTCCCTACCTCATTACATTAATTGATATTTGATTTTGAGGTAAAAATATCTCCAATAAAATTCAGAATTCATCCAATGGTAAATTGTCAGCAACTGCCTCCTGAAGTCCGCATTTCTCTGACTCTCCCGGCCTTCTGGAAAAATCTAAAAACTCATCTTTGCTGGCAGGCCTGGGGATGATTGTGGTTGATTGTTGAATTGAATGTGTGTTTTATTGGTTTTTTTTAGATATTGTTGTTTGGGTTTTTTATTGTAATTTATTGTTATATATATGTTGTTAGCCGCTCCGAGTCCCCGGAGAGGAGCGGCATACAAACTCAAGTAAATAAATAAAATAAATAAATAAAGTGAAATTCAGCTTGCAAACTTAATATTTTGCCTAGATTTTCCTGTCCACCTTGATTGCTTTGATGCTGGCAGGGAAAAATCAAAAGATGCCAGTTGCTAATAGATACCACTACCTCTGTGTGTGTATGTATGTATGTGTATGTATATATGTGTATATGTGTGTGTGTGTGTGTAGACACACACACACACACATGCTTGTTTAGACTCAAGTTTATTTCTTGTCACTTTTTTCTTATACAGTCTCCACATAGGAGAGTTTTATACCTTCCTTCCTTCCTTCCCTCCCTCCCTCCCTCCCTCCCTCTCCCTCTCCCTCTCCCCCTCCCCCCTTTCTTTTTCTCTCTCTGGCCCACCTGGAAATTGATCCAATTTTATTCAAAAATTCTGAAGCACACTCCTTAATTTTCTGTGGCTTTGATGATTTAATGTGCAGTTATAATGTGCATCTGCAGGGAGCTGAGGGCAAGGGATGAAACATGTGTCAGGATGACAAATGCAAGGGTGAAGTTTGTGTCACACATCATTACACACATTTTTGCCTGGGCCTTCTCTTTATCACGCCAAAGAGATTACACTCAGAAGGAGAGTCCAGACTGTTTTGAGTTTATCTCGAGAAATTTTGTGGTTCTCTTTGCTCCTATATCCACTGGGGATGATGATGTACAACTGCCCAGACCTGGATCATTCTATGGATAGCATAAAATTTATTGCCTTTTCATCTCATGCAGGAAAACTAATAAGTTAAAATCAAATCCTTTCAGGGGCCCAAGCCATTTGCAGCTTTTGAGACCTTTATCCATAATTGAGTGAGGGGGAAGAGATGGGGATGGTGGGAGAAAGAAACACACACACACACACAAACACAAGAACAAGGCAGACGTACATTGGATTTTTTAAAAATTAAATCGAAGTGAACTTGGCCCTTGAGGCCCGAACTTTTTTCCTTCTCTGCTCTCCTAACTCTGATTGCTGTTGGTAACATATGACTCCCAAGAGTTATCTCCATATTTTGGGCCACTGGCATTTATGGAAAATGATAACGTTGTGTTTTTCTTGCGGATGATGTTGTTTGAGCAGCTTCTTCAGATCCCAGCAAATACAGGAAACACCCTCTCTCCTTATTTACAGACAATAAAGGGGGGGGGGGTTTAAAAGAAAATTCATGTAGCTTCCCTCTGCAGTGGCCTCCCGCTTTGAAATACAGGTAGTCCCTGATTCATTTACTGACTATTCGAAGTTACAACGGCAATGAAAAAAGTGACTTATGAACCTTTTTCACACTGATGACCGTTGCAGCCTCCCCATGAGCATGTGATCAAAATTCAGATGCTTGGCAACTGGTTCATGTTTATGAAGGTTGCCGTGTCCTGGGGTCATCTGACAAAGGGTTGTTCAGTCTTTTCTTAAAAGCCTCCAGTGTTGGAGCTTACAATCTCTTTGGACTGTTGCCTTCTGGCAGAAGATATAGAACATTTAAAACTCGGACCATCTGTTTTCTGAATAGTTTTTATCCCAGAGCTATAATTGCACTTAATAATGAACTAAAGGGCCACCATCAGTGAACTGTTGGACAGTATTACTTGGTCTGTTGGGTGGATGTTGGGTGGTTTAGGGTGGTTTAGGGTGGGGAATTGTGGTGGGTGGGAGTGTGTTTGGGGATTATGTGTGTGGGACCTGGTCTTTGGGTGTCATGTAAATTTCGTTGTAAGTGTATACTGTGTACACACACACAATGACAATAAAGTTATTATATTTACCACTTCTGGAGGAAGGTTGTTCCGCTGATTAATTGTTCTAACTGTCAGAAAATTTCTCCTTAGTTCTAGGTTGCTTCTCTCCTTGATTAGTTTCCACCCGTTGCTTCTTGTCCTGCCTTCAGGCGCCTTGGAGAATAGCTCGACTCCCTCTTCTTTGGGGCAGCCCCTGAGATATTGGAACACTGCTATCATGTCCCCCCTCGTCCTTCTCTTCATTAAACTAGACATACCCAATTCCAGCAACCGTTCCTCATACGTTTTAGCCTCCAGTCCCCTATATCATCTTTGTTGCTCTTCTCTGTACTCTTTCTAGAGTCTCAACATCTTTTTTACATCGTGGTACCAAAACTGGATGCAGTATTCCAAGTGTGGCCTTACCAAGGCATTGTAAAGTGGTATTAACACTTCACGTGATCTTGATTCTATTAATGAGCGGCTAATAAATTTTACACATAAATAAATACATTTATCATAGATGTTGTTTTTATTTTACACTGAACCAAACATGACAACTTATTTACCTTTAAAACAATGGCAAAGGGATATTTCTAAATTTGTGTGACAAGGGAAAAAAAAACCTAGAATTAAATATAAATTGCTTCAAGATGCTATGAAAAGAGTGGGATTAGCTCTGCCCAACCTAAAACGATACTTTGAGGTATGTTGTTTGAGCTGGATAAAAGAATAGATAACTTTTTTTAAAAAAGCAACTAAAAGGCTATTGGAGTTAGAAGGTCGTGAATTGAGATTTGGGTGGTACGGTTGTTTATGGTATGAGAAGTCAAAAATTAATGTAGCATTTGAGAATCATTTTGCATATGTGCCGTACTGAGAATTTGGAATAGATATAAAACAAGAGCATTTCCTAAATAGCTCTTAGGGGTGTCACCTCAAAAGCTGTTTTTAGGAGGGAAAGGATTGCCAAACAACCAGGGATGATATATGCTGATTGGGTGGTTTGTGATGATGCGAAATTCAGATCCAAAATGAAAAGAAAACTGGAAAAGGAAGGTTATACTTGCCACTGGTTTACCTATATGCAATTGTCTGAAAGATTTAAACTGGATAATCAAACCATTGTTTTTGCAGATCAAGAAATGGAATTTGAAGAACAATAAAGATATTGGAAAAAAGATACAGCATCTGAGGATCAGATCAAACTATGAATGCAGGTAGTCCTTGACTTACAGCCACAATTGAACCCAAAATTGTTGTTAAGTGACCTTTCCTGCCACAGTTATTAAGTTATGAATCACTGCAGTTGTTAAGTTAGCAACACGGTTTTTAAGTGAAACTGACTTTGCTTGTTAGAAAGTCTCAAAAAGGGATCACATGACCCCCGGACACTGTCTGAATTTTGATCATCTGACCGTGGGGATGCTGCAACAGTCATAACTGTGAAAAACTATCATAAGTCAATTTTTTTCAGTGCCGTTGTAACTTTGAATGTTCACTAAATGAACGGCTGTAAGTCGAGGATTACCTGTACTATAGCCAACTTCCTCGTCTGACTTCTATATTTACTACTGGCTGATTGGGGGAATTCTGGGAGTTGAAGTCCACACATCTTCAAGCAGCCAGAGTTGAGAAATACTATCCTAACATTTCCAGCCTGCTCTAGACTGCAATACCAGAATGCAGAAAACAGCCCACAGTGACAAGAGAAGTGAATTAATACCACTTTATAATGCCTTGGTAAGGCCACACTTGGAATATTGCATCCAATGTGAAAAAGATGTTGAGACTCTAGAAAGAGTGCAGAGAAGAGCAACAAAGATGATCAGAGGACTGGAGGCTAAAACATATAAAGAACAGTTGCTGGAATTGGGTATGTCTAGTTTAATGAAGAGAAGGACGAGGGGGGGACATGATAGCAGTCTTCCAATATCTCAGGGGCTGCCACAAAGAAGAGGCAGTCAAGCTATTCTGCAAAGCATCTGAAGGTAGGACAAGAAGCGATGGATGGAAACTAATCAAGGAGAGAAGCAACCTATTCTATTCTATTCTATTCTATTCTATTCTATTCTATTCTATTCTATTCTATTCTATTCTATTCTATTCTATTCTATTCTATTCTATTCTATTCTATTCTATTCTATTCTATTCTTGCTGTAATCTTTGAAAAGTCATGGAGAACAGGAGAAGTCCCAGATGATTGGAGAAGGGCAAATGTTGTCCCTATCTTCAAAAAAGGGAAGAAGGCAGACCCAGGGAACTACAGGCCTGTTAGCCTGACTTCAATACCAGGAAAGATTCTTGAACAAATTATTAAGCAACATATATGTCAGCATTTGGATGGGAATTCAATAATTAACAGCAGTCAACATGGGTTTGTAACAAACAAGTCATGTCAAACTAATCTAATTTCATTCTATGACAAAATCACAGAATGGGTTGATCAGGGAAATACAGTAGACATAGTATTTCTGGATTTCAGCAAAGCTTTCGACAAAGTATCTCACACCATCCTCATTGAAAAAATGATCAAATATGGGATTGACAGGGTGACTGTTAGGTGGGTTCATAACTGGCTTAGTAACCGTACTCAAAGAGTGGCTATAAATGGCTGCACATCCAACTGGAAGAAAGTCTCAAGCGGAGTGCCACAAGGCTCTGTTCTGGGCCCAGTTATGTTTAATATTTTTATAAATGATTTGGATAAGGGAATTGAGGGGAAACTGATCAAATTTGCAGATGACACAAAGCTAGGAGGGATTGCAAACACCAGAGCAGAGAGAGAAAGGATTCAAAAAGATTTAGAGAAACTCGAACAATGGGCTGCAACTAATAAAATGGTATTTAATAAGGAAAAATGCAAGGTACTACATCTGGGTAAGAAAAATGAAAAAAGCACATATAGTATGGGAGGAATCCAGTACATGTGAAAAGGACCTCGGTGTCCTAGTGGATCATCGATTGAACATGAGGCAACAGTGTGAAGCAGCTGCAAAAAAGGCAAACACGATCCTGGGGTGTATCAAGAGAAGCATAGAGTCCAGATCACGTGAAGTTATTATTCCCCTCTACTCTGCCTTGGTCCGACCTCACCTGGAGTACTGTGTCCAGTTCTGGTCACCCCAGTTCAAGGAAGACACTGACAAACTGGAGCAGGTTCAAAGGAGAGCTACCAAGATGGTGAACGGTCTACAAACCATGTCCTATGATGAACAGTTAAAGGAATTAGGAATGTTTAGTCTACAGAAAAGAAGACTGAGAGGAGACATGATAGCTGTCTACAAATACCTGAGGGGCTGTCACAGTGCAGAGGGATCAGCCCTGTTCTCACTTGCCCAAGGAAGGACTAGAAACAATGGGATGAAACTGCAGGGGAAAAGATTCAGATTAGATGTTAGAAAAAAAATTCTAACAGTAAGGGTGATCGACCAGTGGAACAGGTTGCCACAGGAGGTGGTGAGCTCCCCTTCGATGGAGGTCTTCAAGCAGAGACTGGACGGCCATCTATCTGGGATGGTTTGAGGAATCCTGCCTCGAGCAGGGGGTTGGACTCGATGACCCGGGAGGTCCCCTCCAACTCTACGATTCTACGATTCTATTCTATGAGTTTACTAGACAGAAGAAAGTCTCAATGTCCTTTACTGGATTCAAACAGATGAAGCAGTACAGTTTCAGTCTTTCTCACTGAGGACTGGGGAGACTGGCTGTGATATTACTACATAGTGATTCCATTGTACAATTCCACATCTGATTAGGTTACTTTTATCAATGGAGTGTCCCATAATAATCTAGGTCAGGCTGGGCTAAAAATAGAGTAGGCTAGTGGAGTTAATTATATTGGATAGGAAGATTGAAGTTAATCTTGCAATCCTTAGACGTCATGAAAAGTCCACGGAGAAGATAGGAACCTACAGAAGTAGGCTGGATAATGTACTGTATACTATTCAGGCTATCCCCCAAATATGATCATAGTTTGGTCTAGTGGTTAAGGTGCCGACCAGAAACTAGGAGACTGAGAATTCTAGTCCTGCCTTAGGCAAAAAAGTTAGCTGGATGACTTTGGACCAATCACCAGGAGACTGTGAGTTTTAGTTTGGGAATTCTGAGAATTGAAGTCCACTCACCTTAAAGTTGCCACACTTCAGAAACACTGTCCTGGTGTCTGGTTTAGTTTTAAACCTCCCAGTTTCTATATCTGCTCAGCTTTTTCAGTTCTCACTTAGAGATGAACAAACTTTTTTCTTCCCTCCAGCAAAGCCAATAATTAATGTCTAGTGAATAGACCTGTTCAAATAATCTTCGCAAGCAGGCAGCTTCTTCCCAGCTGTGCCCTAAATGGGAATGGGGCTGCTGTGATTTATTGCATCTTCCAAGACTGACACCACTCTTTTTGGCTTCTTGCAATTCTCTTCAAGGAAAGGCTAATATGACAGTGCCACCTTGTGGCAATCCCTACAGTCATGCAATCCCTTTTACAAAATACTGTATGATGCAGCATGGAATAACAGAATTGGAAGGGATCTTGGAGGTTGTCTACTTTAACCCCTGCTCAAGCAGGAGACCCCCATACCATTCCTTCTAGTCTTTCCTTGAAAACCTCCAGTGATGGAGCACCCACAACGTCCGGAAGTAACCCATTTCACTGATTAATTGTTCTCTCTGTCAGTACATTCTTCCTTAGTTCTAGGTTGGGTCTCTCTTTAATGATCTTCCACCCGTTACTTCTTGTCCTGCTCTCAGGTGCTTTGGAGAATAGGTCAACCCTCCCCTTCTTCTCTGTGACAGCCCCTTATGTCAAGTTTTTTAACATCTACATGAAGCTGTTGCGTGAGATCATCTGTCGACATGGGGTGAGTTATCATCAATATGCTGATGATACTCAGCTTTATATCTCTACCCCGTGTCATTACAGTGAAGCAGTTGAAGTGATGAACCGGTGCCTGGAGGCTGTTGAGGTCTGGATGGGTGCCAACAGGCTCAGACTCAATCCCGACAAGACGGAGTGGCTATGGGCTCTGCCTCCCAAGGACAATTCCAACTGTCCGTCCATTACCCTGGGGGGAGA
This sequence comes from Bothrops alternatus, assembly GCA_034064705.1. Classification (NCBI taxonomy): domain Eukaryota; kingdom Metazoa; phylum Chordata; class Lepidosauria; order Squamata; family Viperidae; genus Bothrops; species Bothrops alternatus. The sequence goes on from JARGCV010000239.1 coordinate 776,614, forward strand.
AGCTTTGTCCCCCTCGGAGAGGGTTCGCAACTTGGGTGTCCTCCTCGATCCACAGCTAAGTTTAGAATACCATCTTTCGGCTGTGGCAAGGGGAGCATTCGCCCAGGTTCGCCTGGTGCGCCAGTTGTGGCCCTATTTGGACCGGGAGTCACTCCTCACAGTCACCCATGCCCTTGTCACCTCGAGATTCGACTACTGTAATGCTCTCTACATGGGGCAACCTTTGAAGAATGTCCGGAGACTGCAGGTAGTCCAGAATGTGGCCGCGCGAGCTTTCTTGGGTCTTCCAAGACATGCTCATATCACTCCAGCTCTCCGTGAGCTGCATTGGCTACCTATTGGTCTCCGAACACAATTCAAAGTGTTGGTTATGACCTATAAAGCCCTTTATGGCAATGGACCAGGATACTTGCGGGACCGTCTCCTGCCTCATGAATCCCAGCGACCGGTCAGGGCGCATAGGGTTGGCCTCCTACGAGTCCCGTCTGTTAAACAATGCCTTCTGGCGGGGCCTAGGGCAAGGGCCTTCTCCGTTGCTGCCCCAGCCCTCTGGAACCAGCTTCCCTCAGAGGTTCGTACTGCTTCCTCCCTCCTAGCTTTCCGGAAAGTGCTGAAGACACATCTATGCCGACAGGCTTGGGACATATGAGCTGTGCTCTGCCCCTCGGCCCTAAGAGTGTCCCGCCATCAGCGGCTGCGAATTGATTGTGTTTGTATGTGGTATGAATGTGGTTAATTTTTAAAATTGTTATTGTATTCTTGTTGTGAGCCGCCCTGGGTCTTTGGAGAAAGGCGGCATATAAGTGTGAATATTAAATTAAATTAAATTAAATTAAGTGAAGGTGAAGGTTCTCTCCCTGAGCTTGTGCATTGGTTTTCAAACATTTTGTTACTAGGCTAGGTAACATCTTTAATGGAGTTGAGGGGACGTCAGTGTCAGTGTCCCTTTGTTTATAAGGGTTTCAGGTGTGGGTGTGTTGAGTGAGGGTCTTGTGATAAAGCCCTTATAAACAGAAGAGCACTGACACGGATATCCCTAAACTCCACTGAAGATGTTCCCTAGCCTGGTAATGAAACATTCAGAAACCAACCCAGAAGCTCAGAGAATGAACCTTCACCCTCATCCTAGACCCGAACTACAGATGTTTGCCACTATTGCAAAGCTTCTTAAGCACTGAAAGACTGCTGTCCTATCACCCTTAGTCGTTCATCATACGGTGTAGCCTCCAGATCCCTTATCATCTTTGTTGCTCTCCTTTGCACTCTTTCTAGGGTCTCAACATATTTTTTTTATCATTTTATCCTTCCAAATGTGAGGACTTCAGTACATTGAGGTGTAATATTTCTGGACAGAGCTAGATGGGAAAGGTTTAGGCCAGGGGTAGGCAACCTTGGCTCTTTTATAAGTCCTGGACTTCAACTCCCAGAATTCCTGAGCCAGCCACACTGAGGGGAAAGGGAGAGGTTTCCATGCTTAGCCATGCTGGCTCAGGAATTCTGGGAGTTGAAGTCCACAAGTCATAAAAGAGCCAAGGTTGCCTACCCCTGGTTTAGGGAGTTCTTTCAGTTTTTGACAAGACATCTTTAAAGAGTCCTTGCTGATTGGGAAATAAAGAGTGTAAATATACCCATGGATTTTGTTTATATCTACTCTTCAGTTTGCAATCATTCTGTAAGGTTCCACGATCCTTTATCATGAACAACAGCGAGTGTCTGGAATTTTAGCTTTCTATCCCTCATTTTTATTTGGGAGACCATTTGAAGATTCCTCCGCTTCTGTGGGGATTTGACACATCAGGAAAAATGGGGTGGGGGAGGGGAAGAGGGGTGAAAACAGAGCTTGATTTTCAGGTCAAATTAGTAATATTATGTTGTATCAAGATACTTCCTACTCTCTTAAATTTTGACATTATGACATTGTCGATAAATTCTCCACAGAATTTCAGGTTGGCATTTGGTTGATATTTTGAGGAAAGATGAATGGAGAAAAATCTGAATTTCAATGCTTTAGGTAAAGCGGTTGCATAGCTGGACCAAGAATACCCAGTGATTACATCACAACCTTGTCTCTCTTCTTCTCAATCATTCCGTTTGCTTTGCCAACATGACAGGGACTTGGAAGCCGAAGGATATTCGGATAAGCGGTTGGCGCTTTCACCAGATTAGAACGAAAATGACACATTATTATGGATCACATCTGTTTTACTAGGTAGCTTTATCCTTGTACCGAGGTGTGAAAAATACCGATTCAGAGGATGATTTTTTTTCTTCACAACGTCGATCGTTAAGATTTCCGAAATAGACAAGGGCTCTTTAAGAATCAATGCTAATAGCCAGTAAGGGTGGAGTTATGAGATAGTAGCCCCCAATGGGTTTCTGAATAGCCTGGTTGTGTGTACAACATCCTGAACTTGGTTCCTAATAGGGAAAATAAATCCCAGCCAAGGAATTCTGCTATCCAAGGTCCTGAACGGTTCCTGATTTGTTTAGATCAGGGCTCTCCAAACTTTAGCAACTGTTAAGATTTGTGGACTTTAATTCCAAGAATTCCCCAGCCATGCCATGCCATGCTGGCTGGGGAATTCTGGGACTTGAAGTCCACAAGTCTTAAAATTGCCAGGTTTGGAGAGCCCTGGTTTAGCTATCATACCCTTATGTATTTGAATTTCCCCACACCTCCTAGGTCTACGGCAGGTGAGGCAGCAGAGATCTTTACCTGATACAGGACTTCTGAGTACATGGAAGATTTATATGGATTTCCCTCGCTTCTCCTTCAGACATTAGCAAAATGCATGTAGAAAGTAGGAGAATGAGCAACTCAAGGATGAAGTTGGACAAGCTGGCCAGGAGTCTGGATATGAACAGGAGGACAATCATCCATGTATTAATAGGCACAATTCTATTTAGCTTCCAGGCTCAGACTAACTGGCAAAGTACTGCTGTGTGGTGTTATATAGAGCTTTTAAAATGTGTTTTGCTTTGTACACATGCTCGCATTTACTAGTGCCCTCCTTCCTAGGTCTCCTTGCACTTGCAGGCACATACATACATGAACAAGCACACACACACACACACACACACACACACACCATGAATGTCCTCCTTCCCTCTTCTTGTGCTTGCACTCATCCTGAATCCTTTTGCTCTGGCTCTCCTGAATTCATGCATCTTGCAATGCGCTAATGTATCCTCTGTGTCAACCTGTGCACCAGATCTTTCCAACCCACTCCTTGGCCACCTTCCACAGCACCCCCATCCTCCTTACTTGGGACTCCCTCCACCTCATATTTAAGAACCTTGGGTTATGGCAACCAGGCCTGCCTTGCTAAGCGATGCAGAGATATGACATTGCACTTCATTTATTTATTAGATTCTTATTTTGCCTTTATTACTTTATAAGTAACTCAGGGCAGCAAACAATTGCCAACCTTCAATCAAGGATTATCTGTGATATAATATCTAGTTCTGTGGAATTCCTGCTAAGAATGAAGTTTAAAGCCCCATGATTCAGATGAGATAAAAGCACTGTAAATAAATGTAGTTATGTGGTCAAAAATGAATGAACCATTGATGTCACGTAATCAGTCGGTCAATGTTTGCTTTAGAGAAATAACCGGATTTAGAATGAGCCCTAAACCTGTTGCTGATTGTATTGCACTCTTCATAATTTGACTCAGCTGTTGAATAAGTATGAACTGAAAAGAATTCCTGAAGAACAGGATGGGCATGGAAAAACAAAGAAATATTCTGCCCAGTAATTTCAATATCAGCAGTTCGAAGTAGGCCACATCAGGATCAGATGCTACATTATAGTATTGGAACTCCAGTTTATTGTTATAGGGTACTAGGCAACCAGTGACTCATTGGATCTCTTTTCAGAGGTATTTCCTTACCAGATTCCTCCTGTCCTCAAAGTTGCCATTGTCTCCTACTTCTCTAAGCTTCTGACTGTTCTTTTAATAACCAGTAGCTTTTAAAGTTCTGCTTTTCCTATCTTCTAAACTGTCTTCTATTAACTTTCTTCCACTACCACACTTTGTACCAACCTCTCAATACACTTCCTACACTTTCTTTACCTATTTCAACCTCTCTCTCACCTCCTTCACTTTCTTTGAACTTTCTTAATTCATGAACATACTTTCAAACATCAGTCAATTTTTTTCCCCTCTTCTCAAACCTCTCTTCTGTTAAACACAGTCTCTGTCCAATCAATCGCTGCTTCTCTTACCAGATTCCTCAATGCTTTCAACAATGGCAGAGCTTCTAATGAGTCTGGGAACAATTCAGTGTGACCAACTCACCGTGGGACAACTCACCTTGGCCAACTTGCGGCAGGACAACTCACCTTGACCATCTCGTCACGGCCAACTCACTGCGTGACAACTTTCTTTGGCCAGCTTGCTCCAGGACAACTCACTACAGCCAACTGGGATAACTCTCTGCAGGACAAGAGTTACATTAATATCAAAGAAATGGTAAAATAGAATTATTAAAGAAAGGATGCAAAAGGGGGAGACCGAAGGAAATGTGAATGGCAAAAGTGAAAGTATTTTATTAATTATTTTAAATATTTAAATTGAATTGTTGAATTTTCTCACAGCGAGTGAGTTGTGAGTTGGGCACGGCGAGTTGCACTGCCGTGAGTTGGCCACGGCGGGTTGGCTGCACTTAGTTGTCCCATTCTGGCTTCAGTTTCTAATGTACTTGTATGTTCTTAAAAATTCAGAGGGATATTCAGAAGATGCATCTGTCTCGAAAGTAGCCCATGTTCAACTACATAGCCGGGTCAAACATTAGAAGTTGACCACAGGAAATGTTTTATGACCTTTTGTATCACGTCATCAAATGTTTTGTGATCATTTGTATGGAATAAAAGGTTTTATAAAATCTACCAAATTTTAAATTCCATGTGGGCTCCAGATTTTGGATACGTTCTTTAAATTAGCCCATTTGAGGCAACTTGGTTGAAAACATTTTGACCTAGGATACACCATTTCACCCAGTTCATGGTTACAGACATGAGAGCTTTGGTACTATATAGGTAATAACAGAATATTGAAAGCTTGACCGAGATTCTCTCTCTTCGTAGTCTAAAGAAAGTCAGGAGTATCTGGTGCTCTCTGAGCTTAGTTGTTTTCTTGCAGATGTGAAAGATGAGGTTAATTAGTTTGGGTAATGAAACGTCTGCAAGGAAACAATCAAGCTCAGAAAGCACCAAGGACCCCCCCATTTCAACCCTGAGTTACAAAGATGCTTCTTTATTGGTAAAGAAAGTCAGTCTTGTTGGGGCAATCTTATGTTTTTTCCTTATCCCCTGATGTTTATTTATTTATTTATTTATTTTATTTTGTAAACTTTTATACCGCCCCTCTCCCGTAGGACTCGGGGTGGTTTACAGCCAAATTAAAACATAACAATAACAAATATTTAAAACTAAATTAAATTACCTAGGCTGTTACTAAAAACCAATTAAAATCCCATACTAAAACCTAGCTACTTTATTTAAAATTACATAAAAACACGAGGAGCTCTAGGCCAGGCCGGCTTGATTGAAGAGATGAGTCTTCAATTCTCTTCTGAAGGTGCGGAGATCATGACACGTCCGGAGTTCCGGGGGGAGCTCGTTCCACATCGTCGGTGCCCCCACAGAAAAGGCTCTCCCCCTGGGTGCCACCAGCTGACATTGCTTAGCTGATGGCATCCTGAGGAGGCCCTCCCTGTGGGAGCGAACTGGTCGGTGGGAGGTATTTACTGGTAGAAGGCGGTCTTGTAAATAATTGGGTCCTATGGCATGGAGCGCTTTAAAGGTGGTAACCAACACCTTGAAGCGCACCCGGAAGACCATCGGGAACTAGTGCAACTTGTGCAGGATGGGGGCCGTTCGTGATAGTCCTTGAGGTCCTTCTTCAAGACTATCTCCATATTCCTGTATACTCAGAGACATTTAAAAGCCTTCCAGGATCCTATTCAGCCAAATAAATCTCTATTTGCAGACATTCCTGAAAATAGTGAACAGATGTTATGCTATCTCACATATGGGGAATATAATAATAATATAATAAACTTTATTACGGTCGTAGACCAGCAATAGCCATAACTTTTTACACTATATAAAATAATAATAATAATAAAAATAGTACAAACATTAATAGCAAATAATAACATCCCTGTTAAGAAAATACATGTTCTCAAAATGTTAGGGTCACTCCCTAATTTACGTGAATGGATAGCCGATTAATATGTGAGTAAATATAATATTCCAAACATAATTAGAGATATCTCCCAAAAATTGGCACAAGTTGACGACTATAAATCTGTAACCAACTTTTTTCTTGTGGACATTGCCGCAACACAGTATTTTGCCACTGCATGCGTGATAGAAGGGTTTGAGTCTTGGAGGAGAAAGCCTACATAAAAATTGTCTGCCCTCCCCGGCAATCTCTCTAATAAAGGGAGAATATACGCTGTCCTATAAACTTGGTATAACTCACAGCACAATAAAACATGTGAGATATCTTCGACTTCTCCTTTACCACATATACATACCCGTTCTGCTATTGGTGTTCTCTTATACCTGCCCTGTAGGAGTGCTGAGGGAAGAATGTTAAATCTGGCTCTGAAAAAAGCTATTCTTTGTTTTGGGAAGGTCAGATTATTCAAATATCTTGCCGCTTCCCACACACCCTGTTTGATTCTATCCCTACTGTGGCTAGGCAACCTGTTTAGTTCTTCTTGGAACTCCATGTCCTTTATTCTATTGGATATTACTTGCTTTGCTTGGTCAAAGCCTAGGGACATTAAGAACATTGAAGAGAACCCATAAGAGCCCAGTTTATGATCTATCGCCTGCTTCCAGGGGGAAGGAAAGTTGTCAGTCAGCACTAATGGGGACAATCCCTCTGGAAAGAAACGCATTTTAAGCCAGTGAATGATCATCATCTTCCAGGCTCTTACCTGGATTTGGGGCATGCCTGTCTCAATTCTTAATTGGGCATTTGGGGTTCCTTTGGGTGCAGCTAAGATGGCTCGCAGGAATTTGGTTTGTATGGTTTCCAGCAAGTTTTTCTTTGTGGGGCCCGGCGGGTTTTTTACCTCCCTTGGGCTGAGCCAGCTGATGGCCCAGCCCGTGGTCACCCTGCACCGTCGCCGCCGCGGCCTCCCAGGAGCACCTTAGCACCTGGGCCTGCCTGCCGCCGCCCCGAACGGGTGGCGGCCTACGCCTCGGCCGGTGCAGGGGGCAGCACCACGCATGCGCAGTGCAGGGGGCAGCACCACGCATGCGCGGCACAGGGGGTAGCACCACGCATGAGTGGCGCAGGTCGGGGTCGCGGCCTGAAAAAGGTTGAGAACCGCTGCCTTAGCTGGAGAAGCACTGTTTTTCCGAGTGGGCTGCCACCTTCTAGCAGGCTCTTTATGTGTCCCCCAGGATCTGTGCTCATTTTCCTTCCCTCTTTCTTCCTTCTCCTGATTACTCGATCTACCCATGTCTGCTGCAAAAACTTCAGTGGAAGTGCCTATAGTCCAATACTGCGCCTGGAGCAGAACAGCTATATCTTTTTTCAGTGTCTCTATATCATGTTGAATGGTTATTAGCTGTTCAAATATTGAAACTACAGTTTGTGCTGTGAGAAGACATTGCTTTGCCATAAACTCTGTTGTATTCTCCCACAGTAAGCACTCCTCACTTTGAGTTAGATTGTTGTTGTCAACCTTCTTAGTCTTTATCTTAGGCTCCATGCCGGTTGTATCTAGACTCGTTATTTGTGAAAAAAGCTGGCGGTCATTTTGTTCCCCTCCCCCAGGATTGGGAAAGTCCAGTAACTGCTGTTTAGTCAGATCTCTTTGCAGGTCCCGTTCTAGGCTCTCTTGCTTGTTGGAAATGGAGGGGGGGGGGGAAATAGTTTTACTTACAAGTCTCTTGCCAACAAAGTGCTCCTCAATTTTTGGTTGTTTTGCATTCTTCGCTGGTAGGAGAGATCCCGGGCTGGTGCCATGACATTTCCTTCTTTTACCCATGACTCCGTCCTCTTCCGGTGGCTTCTGATTCCAATATATACTGGCCTCTCTGGTATATATACTTTATAAAAAGTCTTTGACTATTATAAAAAGGTCAAACCAGGTTTAAAAAGGGTTTAAAATAGGTTAAAATAGGTTAAAAAGAGTTAAAAATAGGTTAAAATAGGATAAAAATAGATAGGTTAAAATGCAATGTTAAAAGGGATTAAAAGTTAAAAGTTAAAAATTAAAGGTTAACATAAAAATAAAAGAAAATAATAATAATAAAACTTTTGCTTTAGGAGGAGCTCTTTACAGCCTTTGCTGCCTGTCCACCATCTTCCTCACATATGGGGAAATTATTTATAAAAATGTGGGATAGGAGGCCAAATGACAAACACATTCACCTACCACAAGACAAAAGGGCATCAAAATATACACACAGCTTTTCACGCAAACCTTGAGTGAAAATTCTGATACTCAATAAATCAAACTTGACCAATCTGTAATGATGAGAATCTAAGAGACACCAAAATGGATTGGTTCACTCATCCTGGACAAAGAGACAATTTTCCAGGTGGTTTTTGTGATTTGTTTCTATTATTTAGACACCTAAGAGTAAAGTGAAAGGTTTCCCTTGTCTAGTTGTGTCTGATCCTAGAGCAGCGGTTCTCAACCTTTTTCAGACCGTGACCCCACCTGTGCCGCCCATGCGCGGTGCGACCCCGACCTGCGACGTGCATGCGTGGCGCGACGGCCCGAACCGCACATGTGCGGTGCGACGGGCCGAACTGCGCATGCGTGGCGCGCGCGCGATGGCCCGAACCGTGCATGCGTGGCGCAACGGGCCTAATCGCGCATGTGCGACGCGCGCGCGACGGCCCAAACCGCGCATGCACGGTGTGATGGGCCAAACCGCGCATGCGCGGCGCGCACGCGATGGGCCAAACCACGCATGTGCGGTGTGACGGGCCGAATCCGCGCAACGGCCGAGGGGAAATGGGGAAAAAATGGCGGACTGCGGTGTTTGGTGACCCCCGTGAAACAGTCGTTCGACCCCAAATGGGGTCGCGACCCACAGGTTGAGAACCGCTGTCCTAGAGGCAGTGCTCATCTCTGTTTCTTAGCTGAGAGACCCAGTGTTGATTGCTTCCGTGGTCATTTGGCCATCATGACTACATGCGGAGGTGCACAGAATGCTGTTGCCTTCCCACCAAAATGGTACCTATTTATCTACTCACATTTGCATGTTTTCAAACTGCTAGGTGGGCAAGAGTTGGGGCAAATAATGAGAGATCATCTTGTTGTGCAGCATTTGGGTCTTGAATGCAGGCTGTCACTTTAACTGCTGAGCCATCATGACCCTTTGATATAGACCCCCTACCCATCATTATCACATGCAAATAAAAGGTAGACAATGGATTAACTTGCCTTCTGCATACAACATGGGACAGTCCTGATAGGGAAGTGCTCTCTTTTACCTGTCCTTAGTCTCTCACTGCTGCTATTGCTAAAAATCTAAATTATGACAGCTGCTCTTTAAAATGTTTGCCTAGCATTTTTATTTGTTATGCAATAACATGATTGGACTTGGAGCTGAATATGTAGATTCAGAAAGGCATTTCTGAAAGCGTGGCAGCAGCTCTCCAGAGCTACACTGGCTAATCCCATTATCTGATAACTGGATTTGCGAGCACACCTCCCACAGCCCCCATTAATCATGCACCTCTTAGCATCCCTGTGAAAAATGCAATTTCAATGCTCATGAAGAGTAGATAGAACACATGTTTGGGCTGGAATTAAATAAAATAAGTTTGTCAGAAGTAGCAGTTTTGATGACATCATATCATCTCTTTTTTACCCGTTAAAATGTAGCACCTTAGGGACTTGAGGAGACACACGAGTTATAGGTCAACAGGACAATTCCAAAAGGTTTTGGAGAATTTTTGGGGGGAGTGGGGTGGATGAGAAGGTATTCTTTATTGGGATGGGCTACCTTGGACTTAAAAGTAATACATCATGTTTCTGTTATGCTTTGGATTACCACTTTATAAAACCTTAGTAAGACCACACCTGGAATACTGCATCCAGTTTTGGCCACCACACGACAAAAAAGATGCTGAGACTGTGGAAAAACTGTAGAGAAGAGTAGCTAAGATGATTAAAGGCCTGGAGACGAAAACATATAAAGAACAGATGCAGGAACTGGGTATGGCCAATCTAAAGAAAAGAAGGACTAGGGGTAACATGATAGCAGTATTCCAGTATTTGAGGGGTTGCCACAAAGAAGAGGGGGAGGGGTGTCACCTTACTTTCCAGAAGGCAAGACAAGAAACAACAGACGGAAATTAATCAAGGAGAGAAGCAATCTGGAATTAAGGAGAAATTTCCTAACAGTGGAAACAATGTACCAGTGGAGCAGCTTGCATTCAGAAGTTGTGGATATTTCATCACTGGAAGCTTTTAAGAAGAGACCGGACAACCACTTGTCTGAAATGGTGTAGGGTAATATCTGTTTGAGCAGGGGGTTGGACTAGAAGACCTCCAAAGTCCCTTCCAGCTTTCCCCCCTTAATTTATTTGAAGCACTTTACATAATCTGATGCAGTATTGACTGTAGTAAACCCATCAATTGATATTATTGACCACATATTGAAGAAGCAGGTCAGTACTGCAATGGGTTTGTTGGTTCATCACTGATTTGGATGAGGAGATAGATGGGGAAACTCATCAAATTTGCAGACAATACCAAGCTGGCAGGAGTAGCCAACACTCCAGAAGACAGGCTTAGGATACAGAAGGATCTTGACAGACTTGAACACTGGGCACTATGAACAAAATGAAATTCAATGGTGAAAAAAGTAAGGTTCTACATTTAGGCAAGAAAAACCAAAGGTACAGGTATAGTATAGGGGGTACCTTGCTCAATAGTAGTAACTGTGAGAGGGATCTTGGAGTCCTAGTGGACAATCACTTAAATATGAGCCAGCAGTGTGCTGCAGCTGCCAAAAAAGCCAACACAGTGCTAGGCTGCATTAAGAGAGGGATAGAATCAAGATCATGTGAAGTGTTAATACCACTTTACAATGCCTTGATAAGGCCGCACTTGGAATGCTGCATCCAGTTTTGGTCACCATGATGTAAAAAAGATGTTGAGACTCTAGAAAGAGTACAGAGAAGAGCAACAAAGATGATTAGGGGACTGGCGGCTAAAACATATAAGGAACGGTTGCTGGAATTGGGTATGTCTAATTTAACAAAGAGAAGGATGAGAGGTGACATGATAGCAGTGTTCCAATATCTCAGGGGTTGCCACAAAGTAGAGGGAGTCAAGCTATTCTCCAAAGCACCTGAAGGCAGGACAAGAAGCAACGGATGGAAACTAATCAAGGAGAGAAGCAACCTAGAACTAAGGAGAAATTTTCTGACAGTTAGAACAATTAATCAGCGGAACAACCTTCCTCCAGAAGCGGTGAATGCTCATCACTGGAAGCTTTAAAGAAGAAACTGGACAGCATTTGTCTGAAATGGTATAGGGTTTCCTGCCTGAGCAGCGGGTTGGACTAGATGACCTCCAAGGTCCCTTCCAACATCATCATCATCGTCGTCGTTGTCATCATCATCATCATCATCATCATCATCATCATCATCATCATCATTATTATTATTATTATTATTATTATTATTATTCTCACATCCTGAGATGTTCTTCACAAGGGTGGTCTTTAACTGGAGACTTTACAGCAGGGCCACTTTAAGACCTGTGGACTTCAACTCCCAGAATGCTGTCTGGGGAATTCTGGGACTTGAAGTCCACAGGTCTTAAAGTAGTCAAGGTTAGACATCCCTGCTTTACAACATCTGATCTAGCTTTTCTCTTTGCTCCCTGGCATGGTGGCACTTGAAATGAGGAACTCCTGATTCAGGAGGCCATCTTGGCATCTTATTTTGTCTTTTCAAGTTTCTAGCTTGATGTGGCCATTTTGGAACTCAATCTTCCTTTCATCTGCGTGTCACTCATATCAAATTTAGGCCTGTTCTATTTTGATTTCATAGAATTATCTACATGCTGGACAGAAGAATCCAAAACATTTCCTTTGCATTTTAGCACCATTTTGAAACAGTTGGTTTTTTTTTTAATAATTTAAAACCACTGATAGTGTAATTGAAGCATGAAGAGAAACTGCAGTCCAGTTTTTATTTTATTTTTATTTCTGCATCAGCATGATGAAAGACAAAGGAATGAAGAACCTGCTGACATTTTGTTAGGCTTTCCTCATTGTACAGACCGTCCTGGACTTAACGACCACAGTTGAGCCCAAACTTTCTGTTACTAAGCGAGACAGTTGTTAATTTCACCTCATTTTATGACCTTTCCTGCCACAATTGTTAAGTGAATCGCTGCAGTTGTTAAGTTAGTTGTTAACGGAATCTGGCTCCCCCATTGACTTTGCTTGTCAGAAGGTCCCAAAAGGTGATCGTATGACCTCAGGACACACCGCATCCGTCATAAATACCAGCCAGTTTCCAAGTGTTTGATTTTTGATCACATGACCATAGAGATGCTGGGAGGTCCTAAGTGTGAAAAACGGTCATAAGTCACTTTTTTTTCAGTGCCATTGTATCTTCAAACAATCACTAAACAAATGGTTGTAAGTTGAGAACTACTTGCAGTTCTTTCTTGGGTTTTAGACTAGCTTGAGCAAAATATCTACGTAGCAGCGGTTCTCAACCTTGGCAACTTTAAGACTTGTGGATTTCAACTCCCAGAATTCCTCAGCCAGCCACTAAGGGGAGCTCCAGACTCAGAACAAATCTACCTATTGAAGTGGACAAGATAGTAAAACAGCAAAGGAAAGAAACAGCTCTTTTACAACGTGGCTGCTACGTAAATGGGATTAATTAGTTGTTTCTGAGTGCAAGTAATTTTATGCATTATTTTTGAAGGATACTTGCACAATAAAGCACTGGAAAGTGAGAAAGAAGGCTGAGTATTTAAAGGTTTTTTTAAAAAAAAAGATGTAACAACAAATTTAATTTATAATTTCACTAACTTTAGCTTTCAAAATGCTCAATGTTGTAGCTGAGTCTTTTCCCCTTGAAAGCTGGATGGGAAGAAAGAAAAGAAATGAACATATAAGTAGTTTATTGATTAATTCCACAAAGTTGTGTGCTGCCCAATTCATTATAAATTATAGGCAACCCACTTAACCTGATTCTTGAATTAATTCACTTTCTGGTTCTGCTCAATAGATTGAACCATAAAGTAATCAACGAGGTTGGCTTTATACAACAGTTTAAGTCATAAAACAAAACTAAACCATCTTAATACTAATCCAGTTAGAATATTTAGGGTGCATCTGTACCTAGAATAATTAAGCACATTGTGTGAACGCAGTTTTTAGAGCAACAAGGATGATTAGAGGTTGAAGAACAATTGTAGAAATTGGATATGTCTGGTCTAGGAAAAAGAAGAACCACGCAAGACATGATAGCAATGTTCCAATATTTGAGGGGCTGCTGCAAAGAAGAGGGGGGTCAACCTATTCTCCAAAGTATCAGAAGACAAGAAACAATGATTGGAAATTAATCAAGGGGAGAAACAATCCAGATCAGAGGTCTCCAACCTGGGCAACTTTATGACTTGTGGACTTCATCTCCCAGAATTCCTCAGCTGGTTGAGGAATTCTGGGAGTTGAAGTCCATAAGTCATAAAGTTGCCAAGGTTGGAGGCCCCTGATCTAGAACTAAGGAGATATTTCCTAATGGTGAGAACAATCAACCAGGGGAACAGCTTGCCTTCAGAAGTTGTGGGTGCTCCATCAGTGGAGGTTTTCAGGAAGAGACTGGACAACCTTTCGTCTGAAATGGTATAAGGTCTCCTGCTTGAACATGGGGTTGGACTAGAGGACCTCCAAGGTCCCTTCCAACTCTGTTATTCTATGTACTATGTTGTGTGTGTGTGTGAGCTGTGCACATGTGAACATAAGAAGAGCCATGCTGAATCAGGCCAAAGCCCATCGAGTCCAGCATTCTGTGTCACACAGTGGCCCACCAATTGTACATGGGGATCTTGAGCAGAAAGAGAAGGCAAAACCCTCCCTTTCCCTTGACCCCCAACAAATGGTACCCAAGGGAATCCTGTTATGTTTATTATTATTATTATTATTATTATTATTATTATTATTATTATTATTATTATTAATTCGATTTCTATGCCGCCCTATTCCGGAGAACTCAGAATATCTAGAATATCTGAATATCTAGAATATCTGAGCAAGAATGTGTTAATTAATATTTAAATATATTTAAAAAGAGAATGCAACCATCTAATTACTACGATCAAGCTTCAACTTGCAAATCTTGGGACTTATTTCCAAAACTCGTGGGAATGAAGTCTAAGGAAAATGAGATATCACGACAGGGTACTTGAACATTCCTGCGGAATTATATATATTATAATTAGCAGTGGTAAACAGTGGTAAACAAAAGACACACTTGCTTATAGGTTGCCATTTTTAATGTATAAGTGGAGAATAAATGTGTGTTTTAAAAAAGGAAACTGGGAAAATTTAGAAAAGCTTACAGCAATAAGGAAATGGGTTGCCTTCAGAAGTTGTGGGTGCTCCATCACTGGATGTTTTTAAAAAGAGATTGGAGAACTATTTGTCTGAAACGGTATAGGGTCTCCTGCTTGAGTAGGGGGTTGAAGTAGAAGACCTCCAAAGTCCTTCCAACTCTGTTATTCTGTTATTCTATTCTGTAACAAGTGAAAACTGAACTATTAGTTGAATCAAAGTGAGATATAAACAGGATAAGATAACTCTAGGGACAGCCAAAATATATCCATAGATTTGGAAAAGCAGTCGGATTTGGAAGTTTCTTTTAAAAAAAAACATCCTAGAACAGTGATGGCGAACCTTTTAGAGACTTGAGTCCCAAACTGCAACCCAAAACCCACTTATGCATCGTCGAGTGCCGGGTAGGTGTGGCCCATTGGCTGGGTGTGGCCCATTGGGTGGGCATGGCCAATTGGGTGGGTGTGGCTGCAGTGGTAACGGCACTGGGTGGGACTAAAAAGTTCAATCAATCAATTCCAACTTTGCAAGATCTTTTTTTTTCCCCGCGAGAAGTTGAAATTGATTGATTGAACCTTTTTTTTTGCACATGTGGCTGAGGCCTAAAGCAAAAAGGTTTTATAAAACCCAGCTGAAGGCCTAGGACTGGGGGACGGCACACGTGCCCATAGAGAGGGCTCTGAGTGCCGCCTCTGGCACCCGTGCCATAGGTTCGCCACCACTGTCCTAGAAGAAAGCAATGGAAGATAACTTCCATACTGGTTGATAAATGTCTCAGGAGGATATTATGAGGTACAGCTACAGGGTAGAATCAAGTGAAGGTTCTCAGAAACTTCTTTTCAGCAGTAGCTGGTCTATCATGGATCAGCATCTCTGCTGCAGAAATTATGTTGTCTGCCAGTGGTCTGGCTTTCCAGAAAACCGAGTTGATTCAGAGGTTCTACCCTGAATGATAGGCACCTCAGTTTTATGATCTTATAAAATTTATGACTCTATGGCTTCATAATTATGATGATAAAATTTATGATTTTATGATCTTATAATTATGGTTATAAAATTTATGATTCTACAATTTCATAATTATCAAGGTAAAATTTATGACTCTACAGTTTCATAATCTCCGCCCAGAGTCACTTGTTAGAGTTGGGTGGCTATAGAAATGAAGTAAATAAACATGAAGTAAATGTATATATTTCAGTCCTACGGTGAATGATTTATTTTCAGACTTGTCTGCTTATGCACGTTGTAAACCATAGACAGTCTTGCAATTGCAGAGGGTATAAATCAGTTAAATAAAGAAATGTTGTGAGAAAGGATGATAAAACAGCGATGACATTCTTGTAAGAAAAAGAGAAGAGATTAATGGTGGCCAAGACAAGATGCTGTGCAGAACCTATTGAAGTCAACCCCAGGCCCATGGAAACATGCTTAGCAGCGTTGTCCCAGGAAAGGAAGGGTGTCAAAACAGGTAAGATAGTATTACATAGTTCCATTGTAATGTTGTGGCCACATATTGCTTGTTTGACTCCCTTCCATTGCCACATTACTGAATGGATCCAGTTTTTGGACAGGTAAGGAGGTGTAATCTGGAATAAAAGAGCTTTTATAGACACAGCACCCCCGTAATGCTCTGTTGAAGTGAACACTCAATTCATTTGAAGCAGCAGCATAGAAAGAATATTGATGTTTTTAAACTGTGATGTCAGGAAAGAGTCTTGAGAATGTCATGGACAAAATGTGGTCACCAATAATAAAAGTAACTGAATGAAACAATTAATCCAGTGTTGAATTATCCAGCCCAGTGGACTAAATTATAGGGGCAATGGGTGAACTGTGGAAGACTAGAGGATGAGATTGGGGACAGATCATCCCTGGAGAAGGTTTATGTTCATGGTTCCTACAGCTGACAATGTATTAGTGGCACTTAATAAAAACAATCACAGCACATGAAGTGTTAATATCACTTTATAATACCTTGGTAAGACCACACTTGGAGCACTGCATCCAGCTTTTCGTTGCCACAATGTAAAAAAAGATGTTGAGTCTCTAGAAAGAGTACAGAGAAGAGCAACAAAGATGATTAGGGGACTGGAGGCTGAAACATATAAAGAACAGTTGCTGGAATTGGGTACGTCTAGTTTAATGAAGAGAAGGACGAGGGGGGACATGATAGCAGTGTTCCAATATTTGAAGGGCTGCCACAAAGAAGATTGTTGTATTCTCCAAAGCACCTAGAGGCAGAACAAGAAGCAATGGATGGAAACTAGTGAAAGGAGAGAACCAACCTAGAAATTGTTGTGAGTGTCTCTAGACCGGCGGGGGACATATCAGAGGATGACGAAGCACAACCAGGCCCCTCTGGGTATTTTCCCCTCCCGGCAGCCGAGATAGACAATGAGGAGATTTGTATGCAATCTGAGTCAGACTCTCAAAGTGATGAGTCAGATTTGGAACAGGAAGATAGATGGCTTGATCCGAGATTCCGAAGGTTTGATAGGCGGAGGTGTCAGTTAAGTGGAAAAAGGAAGTGACGTATTGAAAACTATATTAGAAGAGGAAGAAGAGACTAATTCTTTGTCACGAGCAACGTTAATATCAAGAGGCAGTCTGATGCATCACCGAGTTCGTTTGAACTCAGTTTTCTGGTGTTCTTGAAATCTACGGAAGATTAATGAAGTCTTGGACAATGTGAGATAAAGAGTGAGTTAATTGGAAGGTGGGAGAATGTTTAAACTAAATGTACATATATCAGACTTGGCCGTTCCGGCCAACAAACTGCCAGCAGCTTGCTTTGAAGTGAATCTTTTGAAATGTGTTAAATAAAACTCTTAAAGAAATATTTATGTGGATTTTACTAAGCTGAGAAGGGCCAGATACAACAGAAATAAGGATAAATTTCCTGACAGTTAGAACAATTAATAATAATAATAATAATAATAATAATAATAATAATGTTGGAAGCGACCTTGGAGGTCATCTAGTCCAACCCCCTGCTCAGGCAGGAAACCCTATACCATTTCGGACAAATGGCTGTCCAGTTTTTTCTTAAAAACTTCCAGTGTTGGAGCATTCACCGCTTCTGGAGGCAGGTTGTTCCACTGGTTACTTGTTCTAACTGTCAGGAAGTTTCTCCTTAGTTCTAGGTTGCTTCTCTCCTTGATTAGTTTCCACCCGTTGCTTCTCGTCCTGCCTTCAGGCGCTTTGGAAAATAGCTTGACTCCCTCTTCTTTGTGGCAGCCCCTGAGTGGAACAACTTGCCTCCAGAAGTTGTGAATGTTCCAACACTGGAGGTTTTTAAGAAGAGATTGGACAACCATTTTTTTTCTGAAATGGTATAGGGTTTCCTGCCTCAGCAGGGGGTTGGACTAGAAGACCTCCAAAGTCCCTTCCAACTCTGTTATTCTTTATTCTGTATAATATCTACCAAAAGAGGAAAGTTCTTAGAAGATTCTAGGAAGTGACAAGGCAGGGATCTTTAAAAATTCTAGTCAGAGGGGAAGAGAAGATGATAGCATCTGTTACTGTGGGAGAGCTTGTGTGAATGCATAAGTGCGGTGACATGAAAAACCGACTGCTGACTTTGTGTTTAGAATGTTCAGTTTTATGAAAAGTTTTATTCTTATTTGATGCCTTCTAGTGGTATGGTTTATATCTTTAATTAGGCAAATTACAAAAAAAGGGAAATAATCCAGATCAGTGTGATTGGACTGCTCTGTCAATCTTGTAATGCAGATCCAACATGTTTAGGAATACAAAGTTGCTTTTATAAATAACGAATCCATCTTACCAACATAGAGGATGGATCAAAAGCAGTCAGACTGTAAGGATCCATGTTCATTTAATTTATGAAACTTTCGCATTAAATGTTGGAATCCAAATTTAACCATGATGAGTGATGGGGATGACCATAGGTGTTCAATGTTCATAAGATTTCACCCCAATTTTACTTTATATCATTAGCTAACAAAAGCTAATCTTTTAATGGCTATTACACACTTCCTTATAGCCTTTATGTATAACCAGTGCTTTTTTTCTCATAGAATGCCCAGAACGGAGTTCCGACACCTTTTCTGGATGGAACCTTGTAGGGTAGGCAAGGCTGGTTGTATGATGTGTGTGAGTTCCAGCACTTTTTTTTTTTTTTTTTAGAAAAAAAGCACTGTGTATAACCCTCACATACTTCGCATCTAAAAGACAGTCAAACATTTTGTTTAACTCTACATTGCAATGAGGACATTGGAAAACTCAATACTTTAAAATACCCACTAGATGGTAGCATTAAATCCCAAAGCGGCTTAATGCAAAATAAAGTGGCAGGAAGAAGGACTAGTAAGTATTAGAATATTTTGCTTCTCCAGTAAGAGATCAACTAAGCTTTGATTTTCAAAAAAAGTACAATTTCTAGCTAGCAGTCATGTTTTTGATATCAGGCAAATATTAAATATGAATTCTAAGTACATTTTCCATCCAGTTGTCAGATAACCACAAAAGGTATGGATTTTGACATTCAGATATTCAATTTCTGTAGCAACATGAAACTTAAGGTCAGACGGTGGGATGGTTAAGGCCTTAGAAAAACCCTAGTTCAGGTCCAAAACATGTTGGCTGATTTGAAATCAGTCACACTTTCAGTTCAGCCAACCACTGATATTGTTGTTGTGGGAATAAAATGAAGGGTGATCCCTGGTTAGGTATCTTCAATATTTGGGTGAGAGGTGGATATCACTTGAATAAAGAAATGGGTGAAAAAACAATTTGAAAAACTCAACTGATTTTAGTCTTTAGGCAAGATTCTGTGGTGCGTCTCTTTGTTTCCTTAGAGGTCCAACTGTGTGAAACATGTTCTAAATAAAAAACATTGTTTCTCAGCCCAGTCTCATCCAGATGTAACCTGGAACATTCCCCATTAGGTTGAATGCTATGGAATTACAGGTAGTCCCCGTCTTACAACAGTTCATTTAGTGACTGTTTGAAGTTACAACAGCATTGAAAAAGGGGCACTTACAAGTGTTTTTCATACTTAAACCATTGCAGCATCCCCATGGTCACATGATCAAAATTCAGATAGATGGCCACTGACTCGTGTTTATGATGGTTGCAGGATCCCGGTATCATGTGCTCACCTTTTGTGACCTTCTGACAAGCAAAATCCAAGGGGGAAGCCAGACTGACTTAACAACTATATCACTAACTTAACAATTGCAATGATTCACTTACCCATTGTGGCCACAAAGGTCATAAAATGGGGCAAAAGTCACTTAACAAATGTCTCACTTAGCAACAGAAATCTTGGGCTCAGCTGTGGTCATAAGTCAAGGACTACCTGTATATGTGTGTGTCAGGTAAAACCTTTAAGATGGTGGAGATGGCACTGAGACTGAAGCCTGCCCTTTTGATAGATGTATACATCAACAAAGAAGCTGGAACTTAAATCGTCCTGTCACAGCCACCATCTTGTAGATCAGCGGTTCTCAACCTATGGGTCGCGACCCCATTTGGGGTCGAACGACTGTTTCGCGGGGGTCGCCGGACACCGCGGTCCGCCATTTTGTTTTTTTGTGTGTTTTTTTTTGTTTTTTTCGTTGCGCACGCGCCGCGCATGCACGGATCGGCCCGTTGTGGTCCGCCATTTTGTTTTTGGTTGTTTTTTTCGTCACGCGCACGCCGCACATGCGCGGTTCGGGCCGTCACGGTCCACCATTTTGTTTTTGGTTTTTTTTGTCGTGCGCGCGCCGCGCATGCGCAGATCAGGCTGTCGCGGTCCGCCATTTTGTTTTTGTTTTTGTTTTTTTCCGTCGCGCGCACGCCGCGCATGCATGGATCGGCCTGACGTGCGCGCGCGCGCCGGGGTCACACCGTGCATGGGCGGGGCAAGTGGGGTTTCAACCTGAAAAAGGTTGAGAACCACTGTTGTAGATTGTGACCTTTGGAGATTCCTGAGTCTAATTGATGGGATCACAAATCCCATACGACTAGAGGTGGAGAAGATAACAGTTCCTAACGTGTACATTTTCTGGCACTCTGGCTCTTTTTATGTCTGTTCTGTTGCAAATGGAAAGCTTTTGAACATCCAAGGGAACTAAGTAAAATTGGCATTGGGATAAGAAGTGGGTTAGATTGTAGACCTGTAATTTTATTGTACCCATATCGATTTCAAAAGGCTTGCAGATCTTTTAAAGGTAATCATCAAGATGTTTGAGTTGTTGCTTTTGGTCTTATCAGAAAAGAATACTAGACACTGATAGAGCAGAAATATGTAGTAAGTACTTAAAACAATTCACTATTTACAAAGAATTACGTGCATGGAAGCATAGATGGGCTTTCTTTTATGTATCAATGTTTACTTATCTTCAATTGCTCTTAGATGTAATTAGAGATGCAGATCAAGGACAACCAATCTTTTTGCTAATGGGGACTATACTTCTTTTGCATACTATTTTTTAATAACCATGAAGCGTGCAGAAATCTAAGAGCGAGGTTGTAAGGCCATTTTCATACAACAAACTTGATCAAATCATGAGGGAAGAGCTAGGAGTATGCAAATCAGAAAACTAGAGAAATTGTAGATCCTGGGGTATCTGTTGTGTTATTGGCATGGACTGATTTGTCTGGGATTGAATCTTCTGGTCTGACATATCTCAAATTTTTACTGAGTTGCTTACTTTTTAGAACTAGAGATATATAATCACATTTTGCCATCTTGGAATTTTGTTCTTTTGCCCTGCAATCGGGCCAGATTTTTTATTTTGCATGGGACAAGTGTGTTGGTGCATTCCCACATTGGCTGTCAAGAAATTTTACGATCAGGTTCTTTGAAAAAGTGAGAACACTCTGTTTCTGCCATTCAGGTAGTTCTCGACTTAACAATCATAATTTGGACAAGAATTTCTGTTGCTAAGCAAGGCAGTTGCTAAGTGAATCATACATGATTTAATGATCATTTTTGCCACAGTTGCTAAACAAAATGTTAAGTGAATCATGTGGTCATTAAGTGAAACTGGCTTCCTTCATTGATTTTGCTTGTTGGAAGCTGGTTAGGAAGGTCCCAAATGGTGATTACATGACTCCAGTTGTAAATACAAGCTGGTTGGCAAGCACCTGAATTTTGATCACATGATCACGGGGATGCGGCGATGGTTGTAAATGCAAGGGCCGATTACAAATAACTTTTTCAATGCCATCGTAACTTTGAATGGCCGCTAAAACAAGTGGTTGTAAATTGAGGACTACCTGTATTTATTTATTTATTGCTCATCAGTGGAGGAAAAATATTGTCTTTATTTTAAAGAACTAAATTAAAGTTCTTTGCCCTTTAGCCAGTTCACCAGGTATGCCCACAGGATATGGTTTAAAAAAAAAAGAGAGACATACCCAGTGCAATCAAAGCTCTGTCAATTTTTTATTTGTATCTGAAGATGGATAAAAGTTGTGCAGCCTCATTAGGCCCAGGGATGGCTTCTAACCAAGAAGTAGAGCATCAAATGTCTATGAAGGTTCTCAATCATCCAGGCCATAGTTATCATAAAAGTGCTATTCCAAAAGGCAACTGGATTTTCTGGGTTTTACTTTTGAAAATGTTTCACTTCTCATCCAAGAAGCTTCTTCAGTTTTGACCATCAGTAGACCATCAATAAAGATCACTCCCTTATCCAAGGATGAATTCACTCCTTCTCAGACAACTACATGTCATCTACCGGGATATCTTCACCAACCAGTGAGAACATGGGTCTAAACCAAAGGTGAGTGAGCCAACAATCCTGAGGATCCTGTCTGGTTCTGCTGGACTAACAGGTTCAAACTCTTCCCTCTTCCCTGTTAAGGGAGCTCTATTGAACTTGCACAGTGGATTTGTTGCTTGATCAGATGCCTAGAATATGCCTGTTCCTGTCCTGGAGTTCTGTCTGATGCTACCTTCAAAACAGGTGCTATGATGATTGATGCATACTATGATTTTATGTTCAATGCTGATTGTTTTAATAAAAGAATTTTTTCACTAAAAAAAAAACAACTAAGAGTTCACATCTCTGAGAAGAGAGTCCCTCCTTTGTGGCCAACGAGGCCACAGTTATACATACCAGATTAGCCCTCTCTTCCACTCTTAAGTCATGTTTGAGGGAGACTTATCATAAGCTAACTGTAGCATTTGTAGCAGTAGCAGTTCAGGGCCACTAAGTAATTGGGCACAGACGAATAGCCCTTGGGGGCTGGCACATGGGATCAATCTGAGGTGTCAAACCCACCTTCCTCGCAGGCAGCCTAGCCCAATCTCCTACCTTCTCTCTCCTTCTCCTTCTCCTCCTCCTCCTCCTCCTCCTCCTCCTTTTCTCTCTCTGTCCCTCTCTCCTTCTTCGTCTCTCCCTCTCCCCCTCCTCCCCCTTCTTCCCCCTCCTCCTCCCCTCCTGTTCTCTCCCTGTCCCTCTCTCCTTCTCCATCTCTCCCTCCTCCTCCTTTTCTCTTCCTGTCCCTCTCTCCTTTTCCGTCTCTCCCTCTTCCCCTCCTCCTCCCCCTCCTTCTCCCTCCATCTGCCTCTCCCACCCCTCTCCCTCTCCCCATAACCACTATTACTGCCTGCTTCCACAACCACCTCCTGTGGCCCACCATCAGCACATACCCTTCTCCAGCACTATTACAAAACATACAAGCATCCTTATAGGAACTGAAGTCTAAAACGTCTCAAAAATACAGTCTGCCTCCTCTGGAAATAAACCAAATTCTATCCAAAGACAAAAGAAACAACTGCATTCAGAATCTATCCAAAGTCTTCTGTACCACCACAACAGTAGCTTCTTCTTAGCTGCTCCTTCCTGATCATAATAAAGCAGTCCCACTTTTACATTTATTATCCACGACTAAAAATGCTCTAATTGCTTATCATGCAACACATAAAACCTTGCAAACTATCGTAGTGACTGTACTAATGTCTGGAGCAGGATTAGGAGAGACCATTAAAATATACCCCTGTTTAAATAGTAAGTGCTTTTCATTGTTATGGCTGAGAAGTGAGTTTTTGGTTTCCCTTGGCAACTGGGATATTGAGTAGGCAACTTGGAGCTGTTTCTCAAAGTTTTTCAAGGCTTTAGCCAGAGATTTCCTCCTGAGTTTAGCTGAACCTTGTTCAGTCCTGGTCTTTCAAAACAAACAAATAAACTCCTCCTTCCTCTCTACTGTTCCATTCTAGATTGCCTGAAAACATAAACTTTCTGAAGTATCAATCATTCTCAGTACAAGTCAGAATACTGAGATCAGCCTTTGGATAGGTAAGAAACACATTTTTTTAAAAAAAAGACTTAAGTTGAACTCTCTTGCATACCCTTGAATAAATGTTTGTTCTGGTGTAAAAGGAAAGAATTTTTAAATAGCGAAGCAAAGCTATTTCCCCCCCCCCTCCTATTTTAGACATCCGTGTTGAGTGCTACATAATCTTTGGATTCATGTGTCGGACAATTACTGTCTAATTAATTAATCATCTGATAATTAAAATGACCTCCTTTCGGCTGATACTCGATCTGCACGAAGTTCAAAGGAAACGCAGCATATCGTGTTGTGTCCTGTTCCAGCATGACCTACAGGCATGTTATCGTGTTCTGTCAAATCTGGTTCTCCAGGAAGAAAGCAAGCCAAGGTACAAATTAAAGGAGATGGCAGAGGAGGAAGGATTAAAAATTGCATAACTGGTCCTTCTACCTGGTAGAGCATCTCAAGAAAAAAAAAACAACTCCCAAGCTGCTATGTTCAGGTGTCCAATTGTGACAGGTTATGGTGTTGCGTCATCGCAGGTAAAGAAGACTTTACATGCCAATCAAATTTGCTAAGCTACCAATATGGACAAAAAGTAGTCCTCGACTTAACGATCGCAATGGAGCCCAAAGTTTTTCTTGCTAAGTGAGACATTTGTTCAATGAATTTTGCCCCATTTTATGACCTTTCTTGTTATGACCCTGGACACTGCAACCTTTATGAGTCAGTTGCCAAGTGTCCAAATTCTGATCACATGTCCATGGGGATGCTGCAACGGTCGTAAGTGTGAAAAATGGTCATAAGTCACTTTTTAAGTAACAGTGTAACTTAGAACGGTCACTAGATGAACTGTTTAAGTCAAGTTGGCATAGTTTTGAGAAAACAGGCAGAGGAAAATGGATTGATTTGTAATTTAGTGGCTTTTAAATTTACTAGACCTATCCAAAACCACGACTGTGGGGGTCTTCTTTGCTTTAGTTCAGACTCCACCAGTTGCTTCAGAAATAAAATACCCTCTGCAACACTTCACCTGTTTCCAAAATCTTATTTAGAAACTGGAGATGAAGTTTTACCATTTTTAAAAATGAGGAAGATACCACCTATTCATTTAATTGCATGTTATAATTGCACGATAGTAGTCTTTCAATATCTAAAGGGCTGCCACAAAGGAGAATGGGTCAAGCTATTTTTCAAAGCACCAAAAGGCAAGGCGAGAAACAATGGATGGAAACTAATCAAGGAGAGAAGCAACCTAGAACTAAGGAGGAATTTCCTGACAAAACAATTAATCAGAGGAATGACTTGCTATCAGAAAATGTGGGTGCTCCAACACTGCAGGTTTTTAAGAAAAGATTGGACAGCCATTTATCTAAAATAGTATAGGGTCTCCTGCTTGAGCAGGGGGTTGGACTGGAAGACCTCTAAGGTCCCTTCCAACTCTATTATTTCGTACTCTTCTATTGTTCTACTCAATGGAAATCATGTCCATTATTTGAATAGGATACATACTCAAGTAGACCCACAGAGAGTGTTATTCCAAATAAACCATGTAAGTGATGGTTGTTAAGGTCACATTTTGATTGTTTTTGTATGTTTCAATAATGGGTTAAAAAAAAGGGGGAAAAGGATTTTTTCCTTCAAAACTGTTATTCAGTTGTGTTTCCTTGGTTAGCTTCAAATTCTTCCCAAAATGATATCACAACAAGGCATGCCTGTCTCCCAAATTCCTCTCTTATTTTGGTTTCTACTGGAATCAGATTTTCATGGAAAATGCATGGGAATTGCATCATCTCAGTTCAGACATCATTCTTTAAAAGGTGAATAGCAGCCTGTACTAAACTTGGAAAATTGTAACCTTATTTATTTGCTTGTTTATTGTGGTTTAATATGTTGGGTGAATCTGCTACTCAGTTAGATTTGTACCTTTTTCTGTTCAAGAAGCTTTGAATAAATATGTAAATATAAATATGGCATAAGAAAGATGTTAAAGTAATTGCTTGAAGGGTCATTGAAGGATGAAAAATCTTAGGGTTTTAAAAAAAATCAATTTAAAAATTTATAGCTAGAATATGTAGACATAGAAAATGAGATTTTTATTGAATGAAAAAAAGAATGAAATAATTGAGTGAGCTGACGAAGTCATTTGCAATTCTTGTAACGAGTTGGGTGGGTTTCTTTCATTGTTGGGGACTGCTTTCTTTGCAAAAATATTTCTGTACTTTTAGCAGAGTTTCCTTGAACAAGGAAATATAAGTAACTTTATAAATTATTTCTTTCTTGGAATTCAGTTCTACGTACAATTTCATCTTACTGTTTTGCATTTAAGGGACAGAAAGAACACACCACTAGGTTTCTGTGCTGGACTCGTTCAACACACATATTTGGGTGGGAGACTTCTTGTGATGAATATCAATGAACTGACCTAAAAGCAAAAACACAGATTTCAAAGAGCGACAATGGATGTGCCAATCTCTCTCAGACATGCTGATTCTTAGAAGTTGTGGATAATTCTGGCCTCATCTCCAGGAGATATTACTTTTCGGTATATAATTAATAACAAGAAAACTGTATCCTGATTTGAGGGCCTGCCTAAGCATCTGGGACAAAAAGGGCCATAAATTAACATCAATTATGTATTAAAGTTCCAATTAACCTGGCTGATACTGATATACTTTAACAAGGTAGACTTAGATAAAAGAGGCCAACTGTCTAATTACTTGAGATGGGACCTTCTGACCCATTGCTTTCTTTTATCCTGACACCCACCTAATGAGGAAGGAAGAGAGAGGTAGGGGATCCATCCAGAAGGTGAGGTTCTGAGCACCAGAACTCCCTTGGGATGTCCCCTCAACCCTTCTTCTTAAAACTGCCAGTGATGAATATTTTATTGCTCATAGACCTTTTACCCCTTCGTGGAGTCAGATGGTTTAAGCTCAAAAGAGGTTGCATTTTTTAACTATTCAGTGCTGAGCTGGCACCTTACATATTCATTCTTTTTCCTTTGCCCATAATATATGTTGATGGAACTTCTCTGTCATTTTTCAGCTAGTTTCTGCTATTCTCTTCTGGTATCAAGAGTGTCAGTGGTATGCAGATGTTATGGTTGAAACACATAAAAGGGTAGTGTAGACTATTTTTTGACCCTGTGGACACCTCTAAAATATGTTCTGTCATTACCACTTTATAAAACCGCTTAGTAAGATCACACTTGGAATACTGCATCCACTTTTGGTCTCCACATTGCAAAAAAGATGTTGAGACATTGGAAAAAAAATGCACGTTGTAAACCATAGACAGTCTTGCAATTGCCAAGGGTATAAATCAGTTAAATAAAGAAATGTTGTGAGAAAGGATGATTAAAACAGCGATGACATTCTTGTAAGAAAAAGAGAAGAGATTAATGGTGGCCAAGACAAGATGCTGTGCAGAACCTATTGAAGTCAACCCCAGGCCCATGGAAACATGCTTAGCAGCGTTGTCCCAGGAAAGGAAGGGTGTCAAAACAGGTAAGATAGTATTACATAGTTCCATTGTAATGTTGTGGCCACATATTGCTTGTTTGACTCCCTTCCATTGCCACATCACTGAATGGATCCAGTTTTTGGACAGGTAAGGAGGTGTAATCTGGAATAAAAGAGCTTTTATAGATACAGCACCCCCGTAATGCTCTGTTGAAGTGAACACTCAATTCATTTGAAGCAGCAGCATAGAAAGAATATTGATGTTTTTAAACTGTGATGTCAGGAAAGAGTCTTGAGAATGTCATGGACAAAATGTGGTCACCAATAATAAAAGTAACTGAATGAAACAATTAATCCAGTGTTGAATTATCCAGCCCAGTGGACTAAATTATAGGGGCAATGGGTGAACTGTGGAAGACTAGAGGATGAGATTGGGGACAGATCATCCCTGGAGAAGGTTTATGTTCATGGTTCCTACAGCTGACAAGGTATTAGTGGCACTTAATAAAAACATTCACAGCACATGAAGTGTTAATATCACTTTATTTTTTTATTTTTTTTATTTTTTAAAAATTAAGTTTCTAAAATTTAATAAAAATATAATTAATATCACTTTATAATACCTTGGTAAGACCACACTTGGAGCACTGCATCCAGCTTTTCGTTGCCACAATGTAAAAAAAGATGTTGAGACTCTAGAAAGAGTACAGAGAAGAGCAACCAAGATGATTAAAGGCCTGGAGACTAAGACATATGAAGAACAGTTGCAAAAACTGGGTATGGCCAGTCTAAAGCAAAGAAGGACTAGGGATGATATGATAGCAGTATTCCAGTATTTGAGGGGCTGCCACAAAGAAGAAGGGGGTCAACTTATTTTCCAAAGCACCAGAAGGCAAGACAAGAAACAATAGATGGAAACTAATCAAGGAGAGAAGCAACATGGAATCAAGGAGAAACTTCCTAAGAGAGAGAACAATTATGTATTAAACTTCTGATTAACCTGGCTGATACTGATATATTTTAACAAGGTAGACAGCTTGCTTTCAGAAGTTGTGGGTACCAGAAATGGAACAGCTTGCCTTCAGAAGTTGTGGGTGCTCCAACACTAGAGATAATGATATAGCAGAGACCCAATATCATTTCAGACAAGTGGGTGTCCAGTCTCTTCTTAAAAGCCTCCATTGGTTGATTGTTCTTACTGTCAGGAAATTTCTCCTTAGTTCTAGGTTGCTTCTCTCTCTGTTCAGTTCTTGTAACCGCTCATCATATGTTTTAGCCTCCAGCCTTCTAATCATCTTTGTTGTTCTTCTCTGTACTCTCTCAAGAGTTTCAATATATTTTTTTGGATTGTGGGGAGCAAAACTGGATGCAGTATTCCAAATATGGACTTACTAAAGTTATGACTGATCTCCCCAATGCTAGTTATGACCTAATGGACAGCCATTTGTCCAAAATGGTACAGGGTTTCCTGCCTGAGCAGGGAGTTGGACTAGATGACCTCCAAGGTCCCTTCCAACTTTACTATTATTATTATTATTATTAATTTTGAAGTTCTGAGTAGTAATGTGACCATGATTCTCAGTGGGTTTTTTTTTGCTGGTTTCTAGCAAAAAAAAATGCCCATTGGAGAAAACAGATTGGCTTAACAATCATGATGTTAGCTTAATGATCACAGCATTCACTTAACCACCACTGCAAAAGAGCTTGTAAAATTGGGCATGGTCACGTGGTGATCTGCTTAATGATCATTATGACTTATGACTGTAATTCTGGGCCCAATTAGAGTTGAGAACTCTCTGTACTAGATTAAGCATGTTGAAACATGTTGCATGCATTTAGCCAATGTATTTAAATCATTTTGTCACTGTTTATTAGTTTGGGAAGAAGGAAATGCTGATAAAATTAATGGGAGGAGGGGAGGCTATAAGGCCATCACAGTGAACTACACTATGCCCATATTTTTCTATAAAATTCTAGCTTATGTCTGTCTCCTTATCAAAGCTCTACTTACAGGTCCCTGCGGTAGCTCTGTCTCTTTTTTTAAATAACCCTGGCTCTGACATCTTCAAAGTAATGGTATTTTTAACTACTTATAGTGAAGGGTTCAAGAAAGATAAGCACCTCCTTTGACACATAGCTCCCTGTTCTTTTAAAGGATGGGAAGCTTCCAAGATCAATGTCCTATTGTCAATACACTTTCTGTCTTAACCCGGAATAACTTTATAAATAATCTTGCCCATCCAAGAAGTCCTTCTCTCTTTAGAAACAGCCGGGATTTGGTGAGAAAGAGGATTACGGATAACACAGAGTTTCATTATTACAATGGTGGCCACAAGTCCTGTCAGTGTTTCAAATTTTATATAAATTTCTTCAGTCATGCACAGTAAAAGTTCAGAGTAAAAATAATCAGGCCTAGACCTGGGCATGCAGAAAGAAGGACTTTTGGCTTCCAGAAAGAAGGATTTATTTATTTTACTTTTTAAACTTTAAAATTAAAACTACATTGGGCTTGGTTTGTCTGCTTACAGAACCAGCTGATTCGTTGTTGTTCGGTTGCTAAGTCGCATCTAACTCTTTGCGAGCCCATGGACCACAACATGACAGGCCTCCCTGTCCTCTACTGTCTCCTGAAGTTTGCCCAAGTTCATGTTCATTGCTTAAATGACACTATCTAACCATCTCATCCTCTGCCATCCCCTTCTCCTTTTATCTTCAATCTTTCCCAACATCAGAGACTTCTCCAAAGCGTCTTCTCTTCTCATTAAGTCAAGGCACCCCCAAACCCAGGGTCGCAGCCCACTATCGGGCCTTGAACCATTCAGAACTGGGCCGTGGAAGTGACAGTGAGAACATGCATGCACATCCCCATTTGCCCAAGCAGCAGGTGAGCATGTGTATGCTCCATTTGGGCAAGTGGCTGAGTGCATGCCTGCCACTCATGTAAATGGAGCTGCACATGTGTGCTTGCCCACCACTTGCACAGAACCATCCTCTCTCCACCCCTCCTGGAGGTCCACAAAGCCTGAAATGTTAAGCAACTCTGCATTAGATGCCAAAGTATTTGAGCATCAGCCTCAGTATCTGTCCTTCCAAAGAAAAGTCATGGTTGATTTCCTTTAGGATTGACTGATTTGCTCTCCTTGCAATCCAAGGGATTCTCAAGATTCTTCTCCAACACAACAATTTGAAAGCATCAATTCTTAGGCACTCAGCCTTGCTTAGGGTCCAATTCTCACAGCCATACCTTACTACGAAACCAGCTGATAGGATCATAGAATTATGGAATTGGAAACTACCACAAATATGACATTGTCTAATCATGTGCAATGTGCAGGAAAACCACTTAAATGAACCTGGAGAGGTCACTGTCAATAGGCTAGCCTTCTCAGATCCATCTCTAATTTCTCCTCATAGTAGCAGAAGTTCCACCTTTGATCAATGTTGGCCTTCACACAATGTTCACACAATGAACCCCCAATTTCAACAGGGAGAAACACTTTTAAGAAGGACAGAAACAGGCTGACTCTTTATACTCTAAGGGAAAGGCTTTGTAATATAGAAGTTGGAGCAGGGGTGGGCAATTAATTTTCCCAAGGGGCCACATGAGAAACTGAGACTGTTGGGAAGGGCCGAACCAAGGTAATCTGATTTGATGTCCTGAAACTCTGTTATCTCAATTCCTCAGGCTGCTTCAGGTAAGGGGTGACGGCTGCACAGATGCAGAAAAATGCTTTGTGTCTCACCCTCTGCCGACTGTGCAGAGCTCGACCTGACTCGGCTTCTTATCCTGCCCCCTGCAGCAGCTTATTGACATCTAATTTCTAATTTCTGATTGACCTCATGTGGTCCAGACAGAGATAGCCAAAGGGTGGGATGTAGCTCAGGGCTATAAAATGCCCAGGTCACATAGGTCCCTTCCAAGTGTTTTGAGACAGCAGCTCCCTAACAAGGTAGCAACCATCATATTTGGGAGTTGTAGTTGTGACACAACTGGGAATTGTAGGCTGGCAAAAGACAGGTTAGAGCTTTAGGCTGAAATATATTCTATCTATCATTGAGATTTCTATCATAGCCATAAAATTCAGTGATTGAATTAATCCTTTTTAAGGGATTTATAGAACCCCCATAAACTAAATGAACAGGCAGGCTTTACACAATACACTAACCAAGTTTAGCTAGTCAAACCTGGTATGTTGTGCAAATACATTTTCAAGATTGCTACCGGGATGAGCTAATTGTATTGTGTGAACCCATGGTTGAAATCACAGCAATATAAACAAAGAAGCACCTGGAAAACAGCAAAATACCCATCCTTAGGGCACGGAGCCTAAAGCATGATTTCTACACCATTATTCTACACCAGGCTAGAAACCAGGAGACTGTGAGTTCTAGTCCCACCTTAGCTAAGAAAGCCAGCTGGGTGATCTTGGTCCAGTCTTTCTCTATCTGTCCAACCCAGCCCCACAGGGTGGTTGTTGTGGGGAAAATAGGAGCAGGAAGGTGTGTTGGATGTATTTGCTGCCCTGAGTTATTTATAATAATAATAATAATAATAATAATAATAATAATAATAATAATATAAACAAACAAACAAATAAATAAATAAAGGATATATTTGGTGATAGATGCACATAGAAGGCATGTTCTCTACTATTGTAAGATGCTGCAAGGCTAAGCAATTTTTTGAGGGATGGCTGAAGGCTCAAGAGAGGAGGTCAACCATCTTGTAATGTCTGAGGAAACATTTGGGGTGGCTTTTATCCTGGTGACAGTTTCACTGGTGTGATAAAGTTTATCCATTTTTAAAATCTGGTATATGTTCCTCCAGGTTTGTTATTCCAAATTAGCAACCTGATTTCTGGGACACCAAAAAAAGAATTGGGCAGTCACTCACAACTGGCCCAGTGACAAAAAAAAAAAATCCCATTCTTTTCTGGGGCACTGTGCTAAATTTTCCATGTTTTTCTAACATTATGTTGCTTGCACAGGAATGGGGCAATCCAGCTAACCTCCATTCCCTGTCCCTGTTCCTTAGCCACACACTTTTCTTTTCTAAGGCTGAAGTCAAAACCCCTTATCATGTTCACGAAATATATAGATATTTTTTTCATGGGGTTTAAGCACAGTCAAGATATTTAAAATCCTTTTCTTCACATGGTACAATTTATTCTTTCTTTCATGTCTTGCAACATTTCCTATTTGTGGAAAGCAGAACTGTGTCTTTCCCCGTACGGAACTGTATACAAAGGATAATGCTGTTCTGTTTTGTCTGTTGACAAGATCTTCAAATCCTCCAGCCCCATGGACACATAATCAAAATTTTTAGGAGAATGTTTCCATCTATTCTGTGTGTGTGTGTGCATGTGTGTGTTGCAAGGATTTAGCTAAGGCGTGATTCCATGGAAACTAGCCCTAAGGTGATGATCCTGTTGCATTTAAACATTATCCTCTGACTTTCAATTTTGCCTGGGAAAGAATAAATCTCTCTCTGTGTGTACATGGTGAGAAACTGTTCTTTTAGCAATTCATTTTAGTTTTTAGGATCAGCCTTCTTGCTACAGAAGGCTGTATCAAAGTCTGTATTTATGACAAAATGGATTCCTCAACAGGTGGCCACTGTTGGCAAACTCTGCAGGACTCTTCCAGAGATTCATGTGCAGGTAGTTGTTGACTTACGATCACAGTTGAGGCCAAAATTTCCATTGCTAAGTGAGACATTTGTTAAGTGAGCTTTGCCCAGTTTTGCAACCTTTCTTGCTGCAGTTGTAAAGTGAATCACTGCAGGTATTAAGATAGTAAGATGGTTGTTAAGTGAATCAGGCTTCCCCATTGACTTTGCTTGTCAGAAGGTCATAAAAAGTGATCACATGACTCCAGGTTATTGCAACCGTCATAAATATGAATCAGTTTCCATGAGTCTGAATTTTGATCACATGACTGTGGGGAGGCTGCAATGATTGTAAATGTGAAAAATGGTAATAAGTCATTTTTTTCAGGGCTGTTGTAACTTCGAGCGACCACTAAATGAACTGTTGTAAGTTGAGGATATGTATAGCCATTTTTGCATACATAAATTATAGATCCTCTCACTGGCATTGTCCTACCTAAGATCAGGAGAGAAGGAGCAGCAAATGCCAAGAGAACTCAACAAGAAAATGATTCTCAATATCCTGTAAGTGGACATGTGCCCCAAGCCCACCAACTCAGCTTTAGGAACAGCTTTATGCAGTAACAAACATTTTTGATGGTACACAAGAATAAAATTGAATTAAAAGATGGAGGAAGGAGACCATTGAGTAAGGAATTAAATGAGGATATGTCTGAAGGATCTGACCTGTCTTATACTACTTGGGAGACCAGAATAGGTTGAGAGTTGGATGCCTAAATGTAAAACAAATATGCTCAAGCAGATAACAACATGCTGCGTGAATGTAGAGAGACACAGAGCCTGGCCTATCTGCTGGTATGTCGGCTACTACCAGAAACATGTACTGATAATGACTTATTTTTGGCCAATGACAAAGCTGAGAAAGTGACTTTATTCTGGCAGTTTAAAATTTAATCTAGATATGGAAGAAGAAGAATACATAAATTGTCTGTCAGGGAATTGCACAGCAGGTGTCCAAATGAAGTCATAGATGCTGACCCGAACTTATCATTTTATATAAATAAATATATTTTACAACAATATATTCAGCAAACTAGATAGTTGGGAAATGAGCATCATGAGGTAAATTACAGAGTACACAGGGCACACAGAAGAAAAAGGCGGGAAAAAAGGGAAACTCCCCTTCAGGCCCACAGCAACCAATCACAGCGCAGATTGTCTCTAACAGGAGCCAGGACTCTAGTACCAATTAACCACATATCCCCACTCTAGTACCAATTATGCACTACATAACCCCACTGCGCCAGCTTCTGAATTTAAATATCTTAACATTGCACATGGATGATTATGTGTGTAGGCGCATAATCACTCTTTCTCACGCACAGGTTCATATAAACTTGTCCAGGGGTGGATCACTCACGTCAAATAGATTATGCTTTTTGCTCTTACATTACATCCAGGAATGGTGAAGTGGTGGTCTCTCTCTCTCTCTACTTTCAAAGTTTATTAACAGACTTACTGTTCTGTTTATAAGCTGTTTGCAGAGAAGTAACCCTCTCATTCCGTAGCAACAAAGAATTTTAATGATGCACACATCTTAATGGTGCACAAATATATTAAGGCATAAGCCACTCCATTAGATGAAACAGGAGTAAACTGGATTTTTATGGGAGTAAAAAAAAGAATCAATTTGGGTTTTTTTAATTTCTGTAAGCCACATGGAGTCACCAGAAGTGAGTTTGGTGGCCATATGAATTTTCTTAATGAATAAATAAAAATAAAAATGATGGTGGATGGCTGAAAGGAAGGTATAAATGATGACCCACAAAAAGAAATGAAATGCAGAAGGCAGAGACAGGATGGCCTCCAACTTGGCCTTTGAGGTCTATTCCAGATGTTGGTCATCCTCATCTTCACTTGCCTTCCTCTTTTCCCAGCATTATGACTTTCTCAAGAGAATTGGGTCATCATGTACAGGTAGTTCTCTACTTACAACCATTTGTTTAGTGACCATTCAAAGTTACAACAGCACTAAAAGAATGACTTATGACCATTCTTTACAGTTATGACCATTACAGCATCTTGGTGGTAACATGATCAAAATTCAGATGCTTGGCTCATATTTATGATGGTTGCAATGTCCCAGGGTCATGTCACCTCTTTTGTGATCTTCTGACAAGCAGAGTGAACAGTGAAGCCAAATTCACCTAATAATTATAGCTAACTTAACAGCTGCAGTGATTCACTTAACAATTGTGGCAACCAAGATCGTAAAATAGGGCAAAATTAACTTAGAAACTGTCTAGCTTAATAATAGAAATTTTGGGCTCAATTGTGATCATAAGTCATGGACGACCTGTAACGCATCCATATTTTGGTCATTTGAACCTGGTTGTCTGTGCTTTGAGAGCGAACTCTAGATTGATTTGTCCTATGATCCATTTATATGTTTTGTTGACTATCCATAGTATTCTCAAAAGTGTCCATCAACTATCCATAATATTCTCAAAAGTGTCCATCAACAAGTTCAGAAAAAAGTATATGGGCAGTCCTCAACTTACAACAGTTCATTTAATGACTGTTAAAAGTTACAACAGCACTGAAAATGTAACTTATGACCATTTTCACACGACCATTGTAGCATTCCCGCAGTCATGTGATCAAAATTCAGATGCTTGGCGACTGACTCATATTTATGATAGTTACAATGTCCCAGGATCATGTGAACCTCTTTTGTGACCTTCTGACAAGCAAAGTCAATGGGGAAGCCAGATTCATTTAACAACCATGTTACTACTCTGCAACAACTGCAGAGATTCACTCAACAAATGTGACAAGAAAGTTCGTAAAATGGGACAAAACTTTCTTAACAAATGTCTCACTTAGCAACAGAAATCTTGGGCTCAGTTGTGGTTTTAAGCCGAGGACTAACTGTACTCTTTCTATTTTCTTTTACTTGCATCCAGTTTTTGCACACATAAATCATGACATGGAAAATCACTGCCTACATGTTTCTGATCTTTGTAGGTAGACAAGTTGTAACATCTGAGTATTTTTTTCCAAGGCCTTCTTTGCTACTCTACCAAGTGGTAGTCTCTGTCATATTTCCTGATATAGGAAAATAATTCATAGCTTATACAGGAATGAACAAATCAACATACAGCACTTCCAAAATTACACATCTACATTCATAAATCAATCCCATAATTTTTCTAAATTATTCAGTGATTTTGAATTTCTGCTTGGCCTGGGAAATATGGATTATATTATTGATATGGGGGGTATCTTTGTAGAGATCAAATTCTTCTAGCATTTCTTAGCACAAATAGAAAAAACAAAAGGCAACTGATTATCTTCTTCCTTCTTGTTACATTTCTTTTTCTAAATAGAACACTTTCAACTTGCTGCTTTTATCTAACTTGTTTTTATTTTTATCATTCTAGTATTTATTTGTTTAGTTTGCAGATATTTAAAAAATACTACTGAGGAAATATAAGAGAAAAAAATAGAAAAAAGATTAACATGTATAAATTTTGATAAATATTCAAAATAACACTAGATCATTGTTACCTATTAAAGTTTATTCTATCAATTTGAATTTTCAAAATCATTATTAAGAAGTCTATATTTAATAAGTAGCTAAAATGGTCAGTATAATATGAATTGAATGAGTTGAACTTATCTTTCTAGTATCAAATTCTATCTTTATTTAATCAATGAAACAAAATATATTAAGTGAAATTCAAATTTAGGATGTAGTACAAGTCCTTGTTCAAAATTATATTCCGCAAATGGTTTCCAGGTTGAATGAAATTCTGTATCACACTTGTTTTACAAATATATTTAAAATAAATAAAATAATGAAAAATAAAAGTAAAAATATAAAAACATTTGTTTTTCACATTGACCCATGCTCTCACAGCTTAAAGGAGCCCCCTTTATATATATAATTTTTATTATTTTTAAGTACCAATCAACATGCATTGTGTCCATTTGCTGTTCCAAATGACAGAGTTATAAAAGCATAATGAAAAATAGGCACAGTGTAGAAGGAGGTCTGGAGCTAATATCTCCTTTCCCCCCCTGAACTTTCTGTTTTGCCAGTGACCCATAAAGAGAGGAGCCAGGCACCAGTTTATCAATTATACAGACCCTGCTGACAGACAAATACCTTAGGATGGGGTGACAGAAACTGCTGACTAAAAACTCCAGCCATTTTCAGTGGCTATATAAAAATGGGTGTACAAGCTTTGAATAAAACGAATCGTTATCTGCATCTTCAAAAAGCTTGGTATCAATTTATTGGAGGGCTTGATGTTGTTCTGGATCTCTCTGTCCATCTTTGTTGAAATATTGACATAAAATTACAAAGGGATGGCATGTTTTTTCCAGAGCAGGTAGAAATAGATACCCTTTCATGATATTAATTGGAACGAGACCAGAACAGGCTTCTTCTCATTGATAGGGTGAAGCCAGGCCTGGACCTTTTGTGACAGAATGTTCTCCGTGGAAAACTATCATATCACAAGGAAGCTTTGAAATATTATAATTTAAGAAAGTAAAAAATGAGTCAATGGAGGAAAAAAAAACAATTGAGAGTCCCAATTTTCAAAAAAGATAATGGTTTAAGTTTGTCAAACTGGCAGATTAAAAAGGGAGAAGAAATACATTCTGGGTGATTGAGCTGAGGTAGTAGAGACAACGATTTAAGATGATTTTTCAAGTATAGTAGTCTCTTGCCGCCTGTGGCAAAGCATTGGAATGAAAAGTCCAGAATCCTTAGTTTTCACGCTGGTTGGGAAACCAGATTGTTGTGGAGATGATTCCGTAAGGTTTTGGTAGCATACAAATCCAATGAGCAATTTGTTGTTATAGCTTATTTGCAGACTCAGTAATGTGAAGAAGAGCTCAAATTATATGGTTTGATGTCTTTCCCATCCTAACCAATCCAGAAACTAACTATTTCATGTGAGTCCATGTGAAGTGAATGTGATATTTTTAGGATCCAATCTGGATCAGTCACCGGGAGAGGTTTAGTCTTCCAAGCTTTTGGACTCATGCCGGAGCCTATCCTCAGAGAACTTCTCTCTTCCAGAATGTTCCCACATTCTGGTATGTTCCCATATTCCAGTAGAGAGAAGTTCCCTGAGGGTGGGCTCCAGCATAGTCCAAAAGCTCGGAAAACTAAACCTCTAGTCCTGGTGACCAACCCAGATTGGATCCTGCAACGTTATCCTGGGACATGTATATTTGCCTTCATTCTTGACATTTTTATTTTGAAATACTTCGAATGAATGTATAGGTAGTTGATGACCAGGTTGAACCCAAGGGTAGGGTCAAATGCATCATCAGTTTGCAGTCACTATGCCCCCATAAAAGACCTAAGTCTAGCCCCTTCCCCTTGAAGTCCACTGACTCTTACCTGGTGCCAATTTGCCTTGACTGCTAGTAGATCAGATTCTTGTGTATAGGTAGCATGGAATAAACTTGTTGTGCCTTTGAAGTCTATCCTGGCTCCTGATTTCTTGTGTCTGATGATGTAAAAAAAATATGAGAGCCAGTTTGGTGAAGTGATTAAGGCATCGGGCTACAAACCAGGAGGCTGGGAGTTCTAGTCCTGCCTCACAAAGCCAACTGGGTGACCCTGGCCAGTCATTTTCTCTCAGCCCTAGGAAAGAGCCAATGGCAAACCAATTCTGAAAAATCTTGCCAAGAACACTGCAGGGACTTGTCTAAGGAGTCTCTGAGGATTGGATGCAATTGAACCGAAAGAAACAAAATAAAACAAAACATATATATTTATTGAACCACCTTTCTCCAATTGTCTCTGCCAATCCTGTATGATTCAACAAGGTTGTGTGGATTGTTTCCTAACTATCAAACAATGTCATCTGCAGGACCAAGATGCATTCCCTTGATGCTCCTTAAAGTCTCCTCTCATAGGCACTGGGCCAGGACATTGTATAAATCCACCCTTTGAGTTGACATTGTTTGTTATGATTCTTCCCTTCCAGTATCAGCATTTTTACTCTTTTTCCAACTGAGTGGTATTACCTGTCTTAACCTGCAAACCATACAGAGTTATTGAAGAGTTGGCAGCCTTAGAAATTAAAACTACAAATAAAGAAACTACAAATTAAATTATCTCCGCTTGGAGGAAGAGAGAGGAAGAGGTGTACAACCAATGCACATTGATGAAGAAGAAATGTATTTGCAGTATTTCAGTATTCCAGTATTTGAGAGGCTGCCACAACTTATTTTCCAAAGCACCAGAGGGCAGGACGAGAAACAATGGATGGAAGCTAATCAAGGAGAGAAGCAACTTAGGATAATTTTTTAATAATAATAATAATAATAATAATGATGATGATGATGATGATGATGATGATACGACAATATCTGTAATACCATCAAACATCCACATTTGCCTATCCCAGGTCCTTGGTAAGGACTCGATAGGTAGACAAAATGTCAAATCCAGTCTGAACATCTGGCTAACTGTGCGATGATCATTAATAATAATAATAAATAACAATTAACCAGTGGAACAGCTTGTCATCAGAAATTGTAGGTGCTTCATCACTGGGGGTTTTTAAGAAAAGACTGGACAGCCACCTGTCTGAAGTGGTATAGGGTCACCTGCTTGAACAGGGGGTTGGACTAGATGACCTCCAAGGTCTTCCAGCTCAGTTCTGATTCTAGTTATCTAATTTTGGTTGCCAGTTTTCTTACAGAATTCACTTTATACTAAAATCAAAAGAATCCTGCCTGCCTTAGGTTTACATCTGTAATCATGACAGGTAGTTCTTGACTTAGGACCACAACTGAGCCCAACATTTCTGTTGCCAGCGAGACATTTGTTAAGTGAATTTTGCCCCATTTTTACGACCTTTCTTGCCACGCATTGTGAATCATTGTAGTTGTTAAGTTAATAACACGGTTGTTAAGTTAATCTGACATCCCCATTGATTTGCTTATCAAAAAGTCACAAAAGGTGATCACATGACCCTGGGACACTGCAACCGTCATAAATATGAGTCAGTTGCCAAACATTTGAATTTTCATCATGTGACCATGGGGATGCTGCAACGGTTGTCAGTGTGAAAAACGACCACAAGTCACTTTTTTCAGTGTGGTTGTAACTTCAAACTGTCACTAAATGAACTGTTGTAAATTCTGTACTATGCTTTTCGTGTATAACTGCATTTCAGAATTCTACTGTGGGTTTTCATTTCAGATGAAACTACCAAATTCCAAATGTTTTTGGGTTCTCACCCTGCCGCATTTCACAGTTGTAATTATTATTATTTTTTTAGAAAGCAAAAGCTTGGAACCCTAGAGGGTGGGTCAGGGGAAGTAAAAACTTGAAGTATGCTTAGAGATAGCTGACCTTGTAACTGGAAATGCTAGCAGGCTGCAATGTTAGCAGTCCTGAAATCCAAATGTGTGTTGATCTTAGCTGAATTCAACTGTTGAGTACTGAGTGACATTTACCTGTGCAGGTAGCAACTAGGATTTCAACACAAACTAATCTAAGCATACTTGTGGCATCCATCATTTCCAGTGACCCAAGTAAAGAGCAGCACGTCCACTTGTCTGCTCTTGCAGTCAGGCAGGGTAGCAACTCGCAATTATGGCTAGCAATTTGTCCGAGTGTACACAAGGAAGAGGTGACCTGTGCTTTGCACATATTGTCAAACACAGAGAGACTTAGATCATGACAAGAATGTACCTCCCTCCCCCGCCAGCTCTCGCTCAACCAGGAATCATGTTCTATCTTGAGAACAATAAAAGGATATCTCCCTATCAGTAGGCATCTACCTGTTTTGGCATTGCTTAAGAAAAACATGTTTGGAATGAACTTTAGTTTAAGGTGTCAAGCTAGCATGTTAGCAGCCAAATGCCAGCCAGAGACAGAGAGCTAATGAAAGAATTTGCAGGGGAAAAGGGAGAAAACAAAAGGGAACTCTGAAGGAGAATGTAAAAGAGACATACATCTCTTTCCATTCCTTTTGACATGGCGTTGAGTTGACCTCTTAGTTCCTGATTCAATTAAGAATACTGGGAGGAGAAAACAGGCCTTTTAAATTTTTTGATTATATAAAAAAGGAAGAAAAGGGGAGAAAAGCAAAGAACAATTTATAGGAATATAAATTTCCTGTCGTATGAACTAAACTATTCTTATGTAGGTATTCACATCATACTATTTAAATTGCAATGAAATGGTTAACTTTTAAAACAGTTTACATGACAATAAGAACATAGGAGAAATGAAGAATATGAATATGGATTAGCACGTTTAGCCCAAATGTCCTGCAAATGGCAGGAAAAATTTGTTGAAATATAGATATTTGGGCTAGAAATATGGAATGGTCTCTTCAAATAATTAATTAATGTTGGTTAGATGTCCCTCAAGAGTGCATCTTTCTCTCTCTTTTTAATAGAAGTATAGAATATCCATTCCCACTGTCCTTTCTCCAAAGCATTTAAAGGCAAGACAATAAGCAATGGATGGAAACTAATCAAGGAGAGAAGCAACCTAGAAATAAGGAGAAACTTCCTGATAGTGAGAACAATTAATCAGTGGAATGACTTGTCTCCAGTTATGGGTGCTCAAACACTGGAGGTTTTTAACAAGAGATTTGTTGTGTCCTGAGCCTGCAAAAGCAGGCTCGGGACGTTGCATTGGTCCCGGGCATTCCAAAAGCTGCCCGGGACCAGACAGAGTGGCGCCACGGAAACACTCTGTTACTTTGTTGACATTGTCCGGGTCTCTGGCCACATAAAAAAAGCCTGTGTGCCTTTGCCTGTTCGTTCGGTTGTTAGAAGAAGAATAAAGAGCTGTTTAACATCGCCATGTGTCTTCATCATTCGCACGCGAACGAAATGCTTAACAAGATTTCCTACTTGAGCAGGGGGTTGGACTAGAAGACCTCCAAGGTCCCTTCCAACTCTGTTATTCTGTCTTGTTAATTTCCAAGTTAACAGTGCATTTTTCCAAAGCATAAGCATTTCCAAAATTTAATGCATCTTCCAGAAGAAAAATTTACAAAAATAAAAAAAACTGTGGTCCAAAAGGGATCCATGATCCCTCATGACCATATCATGGTCACTTTGCATACTTTGATCACCATATCTGCTTCAATCGGCTAAACCTAACAATTTCTTCCTCAAAAAAAATATATTGCATAAGCATCTAACAATGACATACTTCTGTTGAATTAATCATAGTTTAAAATCTATAGAAATTTTGCCAGGGCTCTGTTAATGGCAGAAGTTTCACAGCCTAGATAGAAGAGCCAAAATGCAGGAAAATATTAACTAGTGATAGAATGGGTTGAATGTAAAAGAAAATAGGAAGCCCGAGATTTATCTTCATAGTGAGTGGCATTTTAAAAAAAAGAATTATGACTTGATATGTTCTATATCAGCGGTTCTCAACCTTTTTCAGGCCGAGACCCCACCTGTGCCGCCCATGCGTGGCGTGACCCCAACCCGTGGATGCGCCGCGTGACGGGCTGAACTGCGCATGCGCGGCGCGCGCAACGGGTGAACTGCGCATGCGCGGTGCGATGGGCCAAACTGCGCATGTGCAGCGCGATGGGCCAAACTGCGCATGCACGGCGCGACGGGCCGACCTGTGCATGCGCGGTGCGCGTGACGGGCCGATCAGCGCATGTGCGGTGTGACGGGCCGAACTGCGCATGCGCTGTGCGACCGGGCCGGTCGGCTCCATACCGGGCCGGCCTCCCCTCCCACCACTACCTCAGAGACTCCGGCAGGCACGCTGAGGAGTGGTCCGAAGCAGGCGGGCGCAAAGCTGCCTCCTTCCCACTCCGCTCCGCCACGTCCCAGGCCTGGCCTCCTCCTCACCCTCCGGTAGCCGGCCAAGCGGTTGGGGCAGCCGGACCTCGAAGCGGGCCCACACTTCACCGAGACCGGCCTGGCTGTGGCGAGAGGTGCCCGGCGGCCCGAGAGAAGCGAAAGACGCCCGGTGGCCACCTCCAGCCCCCAAGTCCGTGCTCCGGACCGGTGTCCAGGTCACAGCGCTCCACCTGCCTGGCTCGTCCGGGACTCCCGCGCCTTCCGCAGGGCCGGCAGCAGCCGCAGGTAGGTAGGCGGGCGGCAGGACTGGGGAGCCCACCCGGGCCAGCTCGCTCTCGGCGCCAGTCCCGCTCGGGTTGGGCTGGCCAGCCGGGCGGGGGGCATCTGGCCAGGCTCCCCGGCTCCCTCCCCGGCTTGGCCTCCCCCCACGCCCGGCAGGGACTCACCAGGTAGTTCATCTTGCCGGCCCGTCGCGTGACTGGCGCGGCCGCAGTGCCCGCTGGCTGGGCGCCTTACCGCCTGCTCCGGCTGCCGCCGCCGAGCGAGGGAGGGAGGGAGCGAGCAGGGCCGAGCCAGAGCCAGCCAGGCAGGCAGGCAGGCAGGCAGGCAGGCAGGCAGCACCCGCGGCACCTGGGAGGAGGAAGGGGAGCCGGAGCCCCACTGCCCCCACCCCATTGCCCCCATTGGCCACCGCGGAGAAAAGGGGGCGGCGCTGGCGAGGGCTGGCCGGAGAGGAGGGCGAGGAGGGGCACGACGGGCCGATCAGCGCATGCGCGGCGCGATGGGCCGATCAGCGCATGTGCGGCACGACGGGCCGAACTGCGCATGTGCGGCACGACGGACCGAACCGTGCATGCGTGGCGCGTGCGCAACGGCCGAGGGGAAATGGGGAAAAGAAAAATGGCGGACTGCGGTTTCCGGCGACCCCCGCGAAATGGTCGTTCGACCCCAAATGGGGTCGCGACCCACAGGTTGAGAACCGCTGTTCTATACAAAGTATTTTTCATACTAGCCAACTTTAAGATCACCTTATTATTAAAAAGATTTTGAGTCTCTGAAAAGACTACAGAGAAGACCAGCAAAGGTGATTAGGGCCCTGGAGGCTAAAAACATGTGAAGAATGGCTGCAGGAACTGGGCATGTCTAGTCTAGTGAAAAGAAGGAGTAGGGGTGACATGATTCCAGTATCTCAGGGGCTGCCACAAAGAAGAAGGGGTCAAGCTATTCTCCAAAGCACCTGAACGCAAGACAAGAAACAGTGGATGGAAACTAATCAAGGAGAGAAGCAACCAAGATCTATGGAAAACCTAGAACTATGGAAAAACTTCCTAACAGTGAGAACAATTAACCAGTGGAACAGCTTGCCTTCAGTAGTTGTAAGTGCTCCATCACTGGAGGCTTTTAAGAAGAAACTTGACTGCCTAGAATGGTATAATAGAGGGATAGGCAACCTCGGCTCTTTTATGACTCATGGACTTCAACTCCCAGAATTCCTGAGCCAGCATAGCTCAGCTTGGAAACCTCTCCCTTCCTCTCAGCATGGCTGGTTCAGGAATTCTGGAGTTGAAGTCTACCTATCTCCGAGTGGCCAAGGTTGAAAAATACAGGCCTAGGCCAGGGATAGGCAACCTTGG
Source organism: Bothrops alternatus (assembly GCA_034064705.1). Lineage (NCBI taxonomy): Eukaryota > Metazoa > Chordata > Lepidosauria > Squamata > Viperidae > Bothrops > Bothrops alternatus. The sequence continues at coordinate 820,951 of JARGCV010000239.1, forward strand.
CTCTTTTATGACTCGTGGACTTCAACTCCCAGAATTCCTGAGCCAGCATAGCTCAGCTTGGAAACCTCTCCCTTCCCCTCAGCATGGCTGGCTCAGGAATTCTGGAGTTGAAGTCTACCTATCTCCGAGTGGCCAAGGTTGAAAAATACAGGCCTAGGCCAGGGATAGGCAACCTTGGCTCTTTTATGACTCGTGGACTTCAACTCCCAGAATTCCTGAGCCAGCATAGCTCAGCTTGGAAACCTCTCCCTTCCCCTCAGCATGGCTGGCTCAGGAATTCTGGGAGTTGAAGTCTACCCATCTCCGAGTGGCCAAGGTTGAAAAATACAGGCCTAGGCCAGGGATAGGCAACCTTGGCTCTTTTATGACTCATGGACTTCAACCCCCAGAATTCCTGAGCCAGCCATGTTGAGGGGAAAGGTAGAGGTTTCCAAGCTGAGCCATGCTGGCTCAGGAATTCTGGGAGTTGAAGTCCACGAGTCATAAAAGAGCTGAGGTTGCCTACCTCTGGTATAGGGTCTCCTATTCTATCAGGGGATTGCAGGTGAAAGGGACAAAACAAAAGGGAACTCTGAAGAAGAGTGTAAAAGAGAATTAGGTTGCCAGCTTGTATCTAGACTTTGAAAGAATTTTAACTCTATACTTTTGGTAAACGTTACATAAAATGAACTTTAAAAAAAAAACACCACTTGATCTTACTAACCTTTGTAGGCATACTTCACAATTTTTAAGAGTAGGATGGCATAATATTGCTAATTTTGAATCCCATGTCACTGTTATCTAGGCACATATTTGAAACATTTTTGTTAGTGTTGATGTATGACATTTCATGCCAATATTCCATTTCTTAAGGACAATGATTTTTATATTTTCTGTGTTCACTGAACTATTTGATGCTGTCTGAGAAGCAATTACAGTACTAACAGCTTTATATCAATAAATATACAATAAAAGTTTGTGACTCAGAAATGGAAAAAGATTGGTATATAGTACATTTTATTCATTTATTTATCAAAGTTATTTATCATATATTTATTTATTAAATTTATATTTACTGCCCATCTCATTGCTGAAGCGACTGTCTATATAGTAGCATATGGTATACATCCATATTAACAAACAGAAATAAAAGAGAATGTGCAAATTAGAAAACTATTGCATTAATTCCTCATTTCAATTACTGTAAGTTTTGGTGAAGGTCAAGAGACTTACATGGAGAAAACGCCAAATAAAAATGCAACTTTCTGAAATGGTAATAGAACAGCTGAATAATAACATAATGGGTAATAGAAAGCACTCACAAGAGGCACCTGTTGGTGCTCTGTGGGATTCCCAAACATGAAAATTGGACATCAATAGTCTCAACCATAAAAAGATGGTGGTCGGGTTGAGTAGGGAGAATGTATTTGTGTACAATGGATGATTTGGTAAAATTATCTGGCATGCTGGAGTTTATTATAGTCTATGTTGTTGTTAATTGCGAAGTCGTGTCCAGCCCATCATGACCCCATGGACAACTTTCCTCCAGCCTTCTTGTCCTCTACCATCTTCTGGAGTCCATTTAAGCTCACGCCTCCTGCTTCAGTGACTCCGTCCAGCCACCTCATTCTCTGTCATCCCTTCTTCTATTGCTCTCAATCTTTCCCAGCATTAGGCTCTTCTCCAGTGAGTCCTTCCTTCTCATTAGATGGCCAAAGTACTTGAGTTTCAACTTCAGGATCCTCTAGGACTGACCGGTTTCATCGCCTTGCAGTCTAGGGGACTTGCAGGAGTCTTCTCCAGCACCATAGTTCAAAGGCCTCAATTCTTTTCTGCTCAGCCTTTCTTATGGTCCAACTTTCACAGCCATACATTGCAACTGGGAAACGTATAGAGTTTATACGTAATTGTATTCCGATCACAGTTTGGGTTTGCAAGGTAGCAGAAAGGAATAGGAACAGATTCATGTGCAACTGTCAGGCGCGAAAGATCCAGTCCACATTTGAAAGTCCAGTTAAATCTGATTTATTGTTACTCATGCCTATGCACAGAATTTTCTCAACTAACAGCACCTCTTTGGAGTTAGATCAGGTTCAATGACATTCAAAGTGTATTGGACTTAGATCGCTTGTGGCTATGTAGGGATTCTAGGCTTATGTCTCTTTTAACACTGCCCTCAGATTCTACCACTCCTTCTCTTAGAGCAGGAGTTTCCAAACTTGAAAACTTTCAGACTTATGGACTTCAACTTCCAGAATTCCTCAGCCAGTCTTAAAGTTGCCAAATTTGGAGACCCTGCTGTAGGAGAAGGAGTGGCAGAGCCTTGAGGCGGAGTTAAAAGAGGGATCAGCCTAGAATTCCTACATAGCCACAAGTGGTTTAAGTCCAACCCCCTTTGAATTCTGTTGAATTCGCGTGCATCCTTGTGATTTACTAGTATTATAGAAATATAGAATAGATAATTCTGTTCCACTGATTAACTGTTCTCAATGACAGGAAATTTCTCCTTAGTTCTAGGTTGGATCTCTCTTTGATAAGCTTCCATCTGTTACTTTTTGTCCTGCCTTCAGATGCTTTGGTGAATAGGTCGACCCTCTCTTCAATGTGGCAGTCCCTCAAATATTAGAAGATTTGTAGCTCAGGGTTGGAGCAATACATGTACATCTGGACAACCTGCCATTAGGAAAGCTAGTCCAGGAAAAGGATGAAGATTCAGCTGAAAAAGATGCAGATATTATCCTTCTGTTACATACACAGGTATCACATCTCAAATCAAGACACTTTTATAAATAAAATATCCCACCGGTCCTCTAGAGAAACCTTTGGGGAATTTAGCGAGGGTGTGTTTTTGTAAGATATTTCCGTTCAATTAGGCCGCACCAAGCAGGCTTTATATGAAAGGCAGATGAGGGACGCCGCCAGTGAGCACAGGATGGCTCTGTGGAAGTGAGAGTCAGCTGTAACGATAACAAACCTGCACCGGTTGCAAATGTCATCACCTCTTCTTAATCAAAAGGCTTTGTATCCCTTCTCCAGGCACGTCTTCTGGAAATGAGAGGATGGCTGGAAGAATCATTTGAATGTGGCAGCCCTTGATAATGATGAAATGAATAAAGGGTTCTCTTCTTTTTGTTGTTGGGCGAGGACGAATTCAGTGTACAGCTCATGAAAAGACAGCAGTTTAATAGTGCCGGCGGTAGCCACAAACGCTTCTAGTTATCTACTGTACAGCCTCCTTTTGCGGAAATAATGGCTGAAATAAGGGGTTCCTCTCCGCCTTCCCTCAAGCCTGGCAGAACAGAGGAAAGCTTCCTGCTAGGCCAGAAAAACCGGCACGAACCAAGGGCAGGTTCACACCGTTACTTTTGGGGAGCTTTCTGAAATGCAGGCTATGTGGCAAAGCCATGGCCTGAAGCATTGGCTCGGGGGCCAATTGAGCACGGCGTTTCATGTATTTTTTGAAAGCCACTGTGGAGACAAGAGCTTTGAGAAGGAAGCTGGGGAGGGATGGGAGGCCTTCCTTGGATATGATTCTCCCTTAAATCATATCGGTCCTTTTGTTTGAGTAGTGTCCATCCCCACTCCTTCCCCCTCTGTGAAGTTATATGGGAGGCAATTCCTAGTGATAGCAGCTACTGCAAATTCTCACCAGAATTTACCCTACTTTACGGAAATCAAACTAGGGGCCAAAAGTAGAAATAGCAATAGGGTTGGTAGGGAGATGATACATGCCCAGGGTTGGCTGTCTTGACAAACACATTGGCTGTAGTGGAGAAAGCTGCCTACACAGTAGACAAGATTTAATACTGCCTATATGAAGTTATGTTGAGATGTGGATTTCTTTGTTGTGTCTGAGCCTGGTTGTTTGATTGCAGACATTTCATTACCTGACTAGGTAATATCATCAGTTGAACTGAGTGTGGGTTTTACTCCCTATTTATATGCAGAAGCTTATCCTGCCAGTGTCGGTGGGAGTCTGGTTTTATCCTTGGTAGTGTCTTGGTTAGGGTATTGTTTTTCTGCTTGATCATTTGTCTGGTGTTAATCCCTGCTTATCTTGTTGTTGGCTGC